>APFE031190114.1:22362-85880 GCA_000404065.3 Pinus taeda | reverse complement strand
CCCCCATTTTGAACTGGGGTCCAATGTGGTGGTACTTTTGAATATAGAAGATAATCAGGCTCCACACCCAACATGTTGTCCGCTTTAGAGAATGCTAAAATGAAGAAGCAGGTGTAGGAGTTGCTCGAGAAAGGGTTCATCAGACCTAGCACATCACCATGTGGGTCACCAATCATTTTGGTGAGAAAGAAAGATGGCTTGTGGAGAATGTGCATTGACTACTGAGCACTGAATAAGATAACAACAAAAAATTGTTATCCCCTTCCTTGCATAAATGATCTTTTAGATCAATTGAAAGAAGTTGTTTATTTCTCCAAGCTAGACTTGCATAGTGGATACCATCAGGTTAGAGTTGCAGAACAAGATGCACGGAAGACTACTTTCAAAACAAAGCAGGGATTGTATGAGTGGCTGGTTATGCCTTTTCGGCTTAACTAATGCTTCTTGCTACTTTCATGAGATTAATTGAATGATGTCTGAGACCTTTTCTTGGATACTTTTGTTATTGCTGTATCTGGATGACATTCTGGATATTTAATAAAAACGTAGGAAGAACACTTAAAGCATGTTTTAAGCAGGGACAACTAGATGTTTGAAAAAAGAGGAAAAACTTTATTTAAAACTCTCCAAAATGTGAATTTGGCAAAACATCTTTGAATTATTTGCTCACATAGTAGGGGGTGGTGATTGAAATTATCCCTTCTAAGGTCGGCAGTCATTGTAAACTGGCCTAAAACCCAAATCTGCTACAGAAGTTAGAAGCCTTCTAGGAGCAACACATATTGGAGAAAGTTCATTTCTAACTTTTCCTCAAATTGCAGCTCCCTTACATGCTTTTTTTTTTTTTTTTTTAAACAAGATGAACAAGCGTGTTTCAGTAGGGAGGCAAATAGCATAAACCTTCGACACCTTGAAAGAAAAGATTTAGTACAAAACCACCTGTTACTAGCACTGCCCAATCTCAAAGGACCATTTGAGATCCAAAACGGGATCGCCCAATGACTATGCCCCATTGGGAGCAGTGTTGACACAGCACGGTAAACCCCATATGTTATCATTTTGAGATATTTTAATTCTTGTAGTAGTTAACTATTTCGGACACTGATAAAAGAATTCTTATGCACTAGTATTAGAGTGTTGAAAAAATGGAAACATTACTTAATGGGAAAAGAGACAGTAATACATACTGATCATCAACCACTTCAATATCTACACTCCCAAACTAAGTTGCAGCAATCAAGATACTATAGATGGATGGGTTTTCTAAAATAGTTTCATTTAGTCATCAGATATAAAAAGGGCATACATAATAAAGTTGCAGATATGTTATCTAGACCCATTATAAATGCATCTACTATACTTTAGCATAATTTTGTGTTACATGAGAGCTACATTGAACAATATGCTCAAGATATAGACTTTAAAGATGTATATGCAACTTTAGGTCAAGGCAAAAGAGTAGAAGAATTGGATTATCATGTAAAGGACCGACTCTTATACCATTGTGGGAAGTTATGCATTCCACAAACTAAAAGAATGAAGATAATTCGAGAAGCACACACTTCTCTAATATCTGGTCACTTTGGGGTAAGTAAAATAGTTGCACAGCTGCAAAGATTTTGTTATTGGCCAAAAATGAACGAGAAAATTTCTAGATATGTAAGAGGGTGTACTATGTGTACTAAAAGCAAGCCTAGCAATAGAAAACTAGGCTTGTACACTCCATTACCAATTTCTTCTCACCCTTGGGAAAGTGTTTCCATGGATTTTGTTGGAGGACTACCTGTAGAAATTTCACCTGTAGAACAAACCGATATATGCAATGTCTTAAAGCATAATACTTGATCTACTTCTACAAACAATTTAAGCGGAAGCATAATCGAATTCATGAGCAACATCAAGTAGAAACATGCATAATTGATCAAGAGAAATAATCACACATAACACAAGATATATCCAAGGGAAAGCACCAGCATAAAACCAAAACCATGTATTATCAATCAAGTGGAAATCCTCTTCACAATACAAAAAGAATCAGCTCTCAAGCTATCCTGCTTTCTCTGTACTCTGATGATCTTCAATCAGAAGATCAAAATCATGGACTACCTAGGCCTCATTATATAGGCTGAAAATTCCTCCAATCTCCTATAATAGATCCTTCTCCATGCAAGGAATACTTACAAGAAATATCCAAGCATCTGATGGTACACTGTCCCACATCTGATCTCAACTGGGTCTCTGACAAAACTGACATGCAACAGTTACCCATGAGTGAATTCTTAGTTATCTAAAATAATAGTTGTAACATGCATGCAAGCATTAACAAACTATATTTTATTATTTTAACAACTTGTTAAAATAATCTAACTGGACTTGACTAGTTAGAACTAAGTCAACTGATTCTCTCATTATAGAACTCATACTTATTCCCTCAATTAGTGGAGGAAATTAAGGATAAATTCCTCAGTCAGTGGGACAACTCATGTGCATGCTCACAAAGACTTTAAATTCGAATTTCCTTAACTAATTAACTCAACTGAATTGATTAATTAATGTTTCCAACTGTTGTTAAGACCAAAATTAATTTTACTTCCTATAGATAGACTAGGGACTGTTATAAAAAGGAAGGGACCTAGAAATGCTATTTTAGAACTTTCTATTTTTAGCAGTTTCACCTCTCACCCAATGTGGCCAATGACCTCACTGGCCAAACTACTATTTTTAGACATGCTATTTTTAGCACATTCTAAATTTAACATTTCTTGTTGCACATTTTTCAACACTCCCTCTCAACAAGAAAGGCTTCCTCTCGAACCCGATCCTGTAACTCTGGAATGTTCTGCATGCAACATACCTACCCGGTCCACTTGCTCCAACAACACTTGGAACAAAACACTTCTAACTGACCACTCTGTTGGGCTAGGAACATACTCTGATGCTGAAGCTCTACCTGCTGCTGACAAGTGCTCCCTCTCTGACATCTGTGTTACTGCAACATCTCCATGCATCTCGCACCATTGCACACCTCTCTATGCCACCTAGCACTATGCAAAATGCTTGTGCCTCTCGCATTACTGCAGCCTGCTAGTTATGCGCTGTCATGGGAGTCCCTGCATTGTCTCTCTCTCTGCCGCTCCATCTGCATCTGTCTCTACCCAATTAGTCAGTTCCTGCTACTCCACATCGGGGCTCCTGTAGCAAGGTCTCATCCAAGAGGTTGGGTACCTCAAGGATCCCGCCCCTCCTCCTTGGGACGATCAATCCACATCACCCCACCTCCTACCTGGAAGTATGGCTGCATGAGATCCCTCTGCCCATCTGGCTTGAAGTTTCCCCCTATTGGAGGTCTCTGCATGAGTAGATGTCTCTACTCGATCTCCACTTAGCTTCCCCTGTTGTGGCTTCTCCACAACCTCTTGAAGCTGCTCCACCTATTGTGGCTCCTCCACAATCGTCTGAGACTTCTTCTGGCTCTGAATGTTGAGGGGTAATATACCTTCCCTCTCAACCACCAAGTCTCGATCAGTTGCCTTACTGTTCAAGGCTTTGCATGCATCTTGAACCATAAGAGCATACAGGTTCTTGACCCATGAACCAATCTGCTTCACCTATCTAGTGATGATGTGTCTAAGGAAAACTTTTCCCTTACCAAAGACTACATCATAGCCTCTGTCTTCCAGCATCGCTATCGACACCAAGTTTCTCTTCAATCCTGGTACATACTTGACATTGGTCAAGGTAAGGCGAGATCCATACTCCCTCTGAAAAATAATCGTGCCTACACTTGAGAGACTATACTTCTCATCATTACCCATTGCTATAAGTATCTGGAGATCTTTCTCCTCCAAAGTACTGAATAAACTTTTGCCGCCGATCATGTGGAAAGAAGCTCCACTGTTAAGAAACCAACCACTTCCCACCATGGATGAAACCATGCATGCGAAGAGTGTGAAATCCAACTCAAACTGTGAAGCAAGTGCCTCAGCTTCAGATCCTTCCCCAGATCCCTTCTTGGATTTCCTCCGTGGACAATTTGCAGCATAATGGCCCACCTCATGACAACAAAAGCATCGCACTTTCGATTTGTCAACCTTCTTCCCATCATTGGAGAACTAGATTCAGAAGAGAAACCTTCTCTTCCCCTTCTTCACCTTACTCGCTAAGGCACAATTCTCCTCATCATGCATGGATGAAGAACTGTCTCTGGTGCTCCGTCTGATCTCCTCCTGCATCAAATCTGACCATAGTCGTTCCCAATCTGGCAGATTTTCCCTTCCATTCACTGAGTCTTGGTAGCTATGCCAACTCTTAGGAAGGCCAAGGAGTGCTAGACTCACTATATCCTCATCCGATGTCACGACCCCTACACTTGCAAGCTCATCCCTGCATGTGATGAGCTTGGTCAGATACATAGAGAACGTCTCATCCCTGCATGTGATGAGCTTGGTCAGATACATAGAGAACGTCTCATCCCTTTCACAGTTGATCTTTCAAAGTTTGTCCTTCAGTGCTAGCTTCCTCTGATCACTGCTATTCTGATATAAATATTTCAATGTTTTCCACATTGCATGCGGAGTCTCCTTCCCATGGAGGCTCGAGACAATGTGATATCGCACTCCCTCCAAGAGAATTCCCCTAGCTCCAGCCACACACTTCCTCCATTCCACCTGCTCAGTCTTGTTAGTAGGCTTAGGAATTTCTTGATCAATGAAACCCTTAAGGCCATTATCTTCCAAAACTACCTCCATGCGGTCCTTCCAAACTATATAGTTTGAGCTGCCATCAAGGGCATACTCAAGCCTCAAACCATAGAACGCCATCGATGAAATAGATGTGATAAGAAATTGAGATCTATATCCTGAATAATAAACTTTGAATTTCTCGTGCTAGTATATTGTTCTTGCTTGATCACCTATGCTGCGATACCATGTAGAATTTTGTAGAATTTTTCCACGAACAAGCTAGCTCCAATACCATGTAGAAATTTCACTTGTAGAACAAACCGATATATGCAATGTCCTAAATCATAATACTTGATCTACTTCTACAAACAATTTAAGCGGAAGCATAATTGAATTCATGAACAACATCAAGTAGAAACATGCATAACTGATCAAGAGAAATAATCACACATAATACAAGATATATCTCGGGGAAAGCACCAGCATAAAAACCCAACCATGTGTTATTAATCAAGTGGAAATCCTCTTCACAATACAAAAAGAATTAGCTCTCAAGCTATCCTGCTCTCTCTGTACTCTGATGAGCATAGTTTCCAAGTTGGTGACCAAGTCTGGATGTACATCAACAAGGATAAGATGCAAGGTGAAGGTAAAAAGCTAAAGCCTATGAGGTATGGACCCTTCAAGATACTTGAGAAGATTGGTGAGAATGCTTTTCGCCTTGATCTACCAGCTTACATGCACATCTACTCAGTCGTAAATGCAGATTACTTGAGGCTGTTTGAACCTTCACTAATTGAAGATCTCGAAGAGCAGAGTCAATTGCCTTCTGTTGATGACTTGCTACCTGAATATCTTAATGAATTGCAGGAAGACACAGTTCTAGATAGGAAGGTGAGGACGACGTGCAGGGGAGATGTTGAGTACCTCAGAACTGGGCTTAAGGGTTCAAAGTCGAGCAGTGCAAAGTGGATAGAGATTGGACAAGTGAGACAATTGTACCCTCACTTACTCAATGCTTGAAAACCAACTTTTGGTGGTCCAAAACCTTTTTCAGTGGGAAGGCCGTGATCTAAATTGGATCCATGGAAATTATCAGATTGCCATGATTGTATCGAATCAGGACAAACTTCGAATTTATGAACAAAGAGCTATCAGGAAGACCTTTGGACAGTGGCAGTTTGTAGCCAGCAAGGAACGACAAGGACCTTGGTCAAAGCGCGTTGACCGAGGCCCATGGAGACCGCATAGGAGGCAAATTGGCCTTTAGGAAGCTCGGATCGGGGACATTTCTGATGCGCGATTAGCACTAATCGCGCATCGCTGGGCAAAACCCCTCGAGAAGGAAAAGCCCCGAGCGCTCGGTCGCATGGGAAGCCGGGAAAACCATAGGGAAAGTGCTAAGGCGAATGACGGGTCTCGTGCTCCAAAACCGGTGAAATATCGGAGGCATATTGGGCGGTAAGCGGATTTGGGCAGAGAACGAGCGATTCCATTCAACGCACGACATGTGTCCGACAGATGAGAGAGAAAACCGCCTCTCATCATAGGCTAACAATTGAGCAGGTCAACCACGCAATAAGAGTGAACTCCGTAGGATCTGGGGGCTCCAGATCTGATGGTGGATATTGTGCCCGATGGGAAACCGGATTTGATGGGGGAATTATGCTGCGGCATATAAAAGTCTGAAGTCTGATTTGACTGCTAAGTTGGCGGATGAGTCATTCCATAGTGTAATTGAAATACCGAACCGTTGAGGAAGAGATGGCACAGTTCATGAGAGGACAAGTGGCCACCTCCCTGTGAGACATTGGTGATGACGCAGAGGCAAGGAACTCCAAATGAACAACAACAAGCGATCCGAAGGGGCGGAAGAGGAAGTGAACAGTCATGAGACAAATTGGCTTTAAGCCATGAACAGATAGAGAACAGAATAGGAGAAGAAGAGGGAGAACCAGAGAAGAAAAACAGTGAAAGAAAAGGCAAAAGAGACAGTGAAGCAAGAAGCAAAAAACAGAGAGCCGAGTTGACCTAAGGCAACATCGAGTAGACAGAAGGCTTGAAAGGTTCAAGCAATCCTTGTGAGGATATTTTAGGAATTGAGTACCACATTGGGCTTCTCCCGTTAAAGACCAGAGAGGTCAAGATCTGGTAAGGAAAGAGTCTATGCACTCTAGTGGCTTAGGGAATCCAAGAGCCACCCTACCAATCATTATCTGTTTCAGGAGACTCAAGTTGAGCTCCTCATTGAAAATATTTTCTTTAAAGACACAATGAAAGAAGGCCACCACTGAACTCTGGACCGGAGACGTAGTCCTGGAGAATAGGGTGATCTCCTTATTAATTTGTCATGTTCTTGTATTTGCTTACTGTGTTTCTCTTACTGTTTTCCATTTTCCAGTGTCTCTATATTTTGCAATTTGATCGATACGTTGCCTAAGATAACATAGACACACCAACACATGAGTCTGCAATACCTTCATTCATTAATTAATTAACTGAGGTCACTCACGAGTGATTTTCAAATCAATGGTCAGGTAAAGAGGGTCAACAAGATCTTGGTAGATATGTTGAGGATGTATGTGACGCACCAACAGAGGAAATGTGAAGAGTATCTACCATTGGTGGAGTTGGCATACAATAATGGTTATCAGGAGTCCTTCTGGATGAGTCCTTTCGAGGCATTGTATGGGTGGAGTTGTAACACTCCCATCAGTTGGAGTGATCTAGTGAACATGGTACTTATTGGACCAGACATGTTGACGGACATGGAGCAGGAAATGTAGGTTATAAAGAAGAATATAAAGGCAACACATTATAGACAAAAGATTTATGCAGATCAACATAGAGTGTTCAAAGAATTTTAGGTTGGGGAGCATGTATATTTGCACCTCAAGCCTAAGAAAAGGTCTTTGAGGATTGGTTCATGTGGTAAGTTGGCACCACTGTATTGCGTGCCTTTCGAGATACTTGAGAGGATTTGATTAGTGGCATATCGACTTGCACTTCCTCCAACAGTTAAATTCCATGATGTTTTCCATATTTCATTTCTTAAGAAGTATATAAAGGATGTTGATCATGTTATTGATTGAATTGTATTGCAGTGGAGCAAGAAGGAGAGTTCCAGCCGGAGCCTTGGTGCATATTGTAGCGAAAACATCTCATGCTCAGGAACAAAGCCATAGAGAAAGTTAAAGTGAAGTGGAAACACTTTAGGCTTGAAGAAGCTACATGGGAGATGGCGGATCGGATGCTGACCCTATATCCTTCATTGTTTGCCAGTTGAGGTAAAGCAGTTTTGGTTTGATGTTGGTTTATGATTGGCACATATTTTTCTCATGTTTTGATATTTGTATATGTATATGTATATGGATGTAAATACCGTCATGATCTAGGTTATAAAGTTCCAATAAGCGGTATGGTTATTATCTTGTCATGATGTTTTTCTTTTGAGCAGGTCATTCATTGTAAATACCACAACGAGCTGTGTTATAAAGCTACATAGGTAGTATGTTTTCTTTTCAACGGTATTGCTGAGTTCTTTGTGTAGTTCAACACCGAGGACAATGTTCCCCAAGGGGGAAGGTTTGGTAATAGCTGTGGTGAAAAGTTCATGTAATAAAAGTTAATAAAGGCAAAATAAGACCACGGTTAAGGGACAATTATTCCATGCTGAATATTGGGAAAATATATCCTAGTGGGCATCACTGGATGTGTGTTTTGGCTAAGGAAATAGGTAAAGGCTAAGGCAATGGCATTAAAAGGCAAAAAGACATTTTTGGCACATTTATTTACGAAAATAAAGGAAATTAGGAGAAAAGGAAGGTAAAAGGTCATATGTTGCATGTGACGAGGAAATTGAAGGAAAATAATGGAAAATGAAGAAATTAGAGGCCTCATGCATAAAAACGCTTCTGAGGGCCAGTTCATAGCTTTTGTCAATTTGCAATCTTTTGTCAAGTTCAAGTTTGGAGCTCTCTCATTTCTCTCTCTCTCTCTCTCACTATCTTGGTTACTTAGAGTTTTCTTGGAGCACTCTAGTTTGGAGAAAAGGAAAGGGAATGAAAGGAAAGGAAAGGAAAAGCAAGCAAGGAACAAGGAAAGGAAAGCAGGATCAAGCAACTTCAACAGGAATACTTGCAGGTAACCTTTTGCATGTGTGATTTCCTAGTTGGTTTGAACATGTATAGCTTTGCATGTTGGTGTATGGTTCTATTGCTGTTGGTGGCATGGTTTTTCCGGTTGATGTTAGTGGTTTTCAGCCTAGCCTAGCCTTTTTTCTAATGCCATGGTATGTTGGGATGTTTATTTTAGTTTTGGAACTTTGGAATTATCGGATGAATTTCGGAACCCGGGGTGGAGGTGCTCTCAAGGTTCATTCCCAAAGGCCTAGGAGTCCCTTGACCAGTTTGGTGGGATACATAGTAAAGCCTGAGGGAGCAGTCTCAGTTTAGGGCCTAGTGATCCGGGTCTGGATTGCGGTAAAGCTTGAGAGACAAGGAGATGAAAATTTCTTCAAGGATAGTGATGGATTTCGGATGACATTCCAACTTCTATTTGGTTGTGATTGGAGCATCGGTTTTGGTGTGATCATGATTGGATGAGGGTGGAGGTGGTTTAACCTCTAGATTCCCTTGATTATTCTTGTATTGGATGTCCTATGAGATCCCACATTCATGCTTCGAACATGGCATGGGGGTGACTGAATGAGAGAGAGATTTGGTTTAGCCATGTCTATGGTTGGGTGGTATGTGGAAGTCCCGAACTTGGTCAAATTTGGCTATGATTAATAAAAGCTAAGTTCTCTTACTTTTGCACTAATTTATATGTGGATTTAATGGTTGTCATATATTTTATATTTATATGGTTTCATCCTGGTTATAAGCATGGTTGAATGACTGGCTCATTTCATGGTTATTTCATTTATTTACTTGAAACTATTAAATAGATCGATGTAAGACCTAATTGATGATGTAGTAGTTCAATGGAGAAGGAGGTGATCCTTTTGGTTATGTTTCATAGGTTGTTTAAGTCATTTATGCTTTGTTTTGTATCCTAGACCTGTAGGTTGCATTCATGCCAAGTGTTTGACAAAATGTTAGTCTCGATTAGGGATGCTAAGGCCTAGTCCTGAGGGTGATTTTGATTGATTAGCATGGTTATCATGTTTTTAATGATTTCTAAAAGTTACAACAAGTTTTGGGTAGAGGCCAGGATTTTGGGCTGGAAAAGTGGCTCAAATCTTGAGGTCGTTGGCACAAAAATCGCAATTCCAAACCACAGTCGCTGGCAGGCATGCCCGTGAGAGCAACTTTAGGTTGCTAGTCGCTCCCTTTCCCATAGAATGATAATTACTAAGGCTTAAGAGTTGTAGAATAGTAGTGGGACCCCGAGATAGGTTGTTTGAGTGGCTGATTTGTCTCTTGAGGGGTCTATTGATGAGGTTGGATGTTTGTATGTGATATTCCGTTGATTCAACTTCCTTAAGGTGACATAGGAGGTCAAATCTGATTGTAGTAACATATTTCCTCATGTTTACCCCAATTGGCATGGTTACTTTTGGTAGACCTGAGAGGGGGTGTTACAAACAAAGGATAAGGTTTATCATTCCAGGAAGCCTCATACCAGGCCTACCAACACGCTGAGGTTAGAATTCAAGGCCAAATTCAACCCTAGGCTGAAAGAACCAGTAATAATTGATGAAGAGAAGGATGTCCAATGTTCAACTAGTAAGAGGAATTTTGTAAGGAAGAGAAAAACAAAGTGTGCAATAAGAAAGGAAATGGAAACCATAGCAACTAGCAAAGGCATTTAGAAGAGTGGAAAAAGAGTTACAAGGTTAAAGGAAAATAAATATAGTTGGAGCATACTTGCTCAAGCTACTAAAGCCATGGAAAAATGAGCAGATCTTCATTTTTAGTGAAGGAATACATTGATCCAAAAAACAGGGAAATTTCATTTTGTTGTAAAACCCTAAATTTAACTAAAATACTACATTAGGTTTCACTAGATCTTTTTTGAAGTCGACCTAACATACTTTAGGGCCGAATACAGATATCATCAAGGATTTTTGTGGATTGTAGACACACACATCAAGTTCCTATGGTTTTAGTCACATAGTCAATAAGAAGGAGATGCCTTAGGAAGTGGAGACAGTTACATAAAATCAGTTGCATAACTTGAGGCAGTTTTGCAGGTTTATGCATCAGAGGAGACAATTGCTACAAAAGAGGCCTACAAATTGCAGTGACAAAGTATGATCCTAGAAGCCAGTGAATAGTTACTAGATCTAGAATTCTAGTGATTTAACTCAATCTTTTCCAGATAATCAACAGATGTCTCGTACTAGTTTTCATAGATATTTTGTTTTTGTCTAGATGCCAAGATAAGAATTTGAATAGATGGATTAATAGGGATTGACTTATATTTTGTAAATTATGTTATGAAAATATTGTAATATTTGATGGTTAATTTTCCTAGCTATTGTGGATCTTGAAACTTTATGTAATTTTCCTATATAGTATATCAGAAAGAAGGAAAAAATGTTGGATTCTAAAACAAAAGAGTTCTCTTCATTGCATGTTTATCAAATTACTTACTTTTTTACAAGTCCCAAGATGACTAGAATATTATGATCAATGATACCAAGATTCTTGTGATGGTGAACTCAATTTGTATTTCTTCAATGTCATTTTCCTTTTTATGTGATGCCATTTTATGTTTTCTCTTCTGATATTTAAATAAGATAATGTGATAGAATTCATTATTTTAATGTGTTGGTTCATATGTTTTAAACATTTTCACTCTTTCTTCTAAAGCTTGCAGGATTCATGTTTCATGCTCTGTTGTAGTGGACTATTATCTCTTTATTATACTACCATTGAAATGATGTTTTGATAGGTCTACAATCTTCCATCTACCCTGCTTTTGTCCATCTTGATTCATAGAGTCAATATCTTGGTAATTGCACTTAAAATTTGATTTGTTGACCCCATTTCCCAATGGATTAATTTCTTCATCCCAACCAAACCTTATTTCCAACACAACCCTACTGAAGATCCAACCATAGTTTAAAGACACAGCCAGTTGCTAAGCTTAGTGATTAGGTTGTCAGAGAGAGCCCTCTCTGGATTGAAGGGGATAGAATTCAATATATAAGATTGGTTTGAAAAGGTTACCTTAGGGAGTTTTCTGTTACAGCCAAGAAAACTTTCTAAGTGATAACATACTAGATATTAAGCATATGTACTTGTTGTGCCTATCAACAACCCCCCTTTTATTAATGTTAGTAATAACATTAATAAATGGGGACCCTTCCAAAAATCAAATTTTAGCATTTAATCTTACCTTTCTTGTTTTTAGAATAAAATAAGATGTGAAAGCGAACCTTGCTAAAACACGGAAATTTACCTTTTCATGCTTTAAGCACATAAAACTTAAAGAACTATGAGTTTCTTATAGAAAGCGCTACATGATAAAAAGCTTTAGAATAACTTTATAACGGAAAGTCGTAAACATTAAGGTAAACCTTGAAAAACCCGCTTTAGAAAAGATTATTCTCGCATCGCCAAAAAGTTAAGGCGGACATCTCTTATAAAAGTTTTTGAAATTGCGATCCGCGAGAATGCGAGATCATAAAATCCTTTAACCTTATCGCATCACAATTTCAAACCCACGGCACTACTTAACAAAGTAAATATCACGAATTGCGATAACATATCGCAAATCGCATATCGTAGCAATTCATGTAGCGGTGGGTTTTAACGAAAACAAGTTTTGCGATATAGCGATCTGCGATATTGCGAAGCAAATTGCAAAATTGCTTTTATCGCAATTCAAAGGGATCAGGGTTCTAGGAGAATACTTCTAGACTTTCGATGTGAAGTTATGAACATTAAAGTTAAGCATAAGAGTTCACTAGTGGTAATTTAAAAGAATGGTTAGGATCAATGTAAATGACCATTTAACGCAAGTTGATATCTTTTGATGTGATTCAGAATTAAAGACCCTCCATCACCTTATTTTCATCTTTCTATTGATTATTCCTGCATTCAATATCATTTTTATCATATCTTGCTCTTTGCTTGCAACTTTCAGGAAGAACACACAGAGTGTAACACACGAAGAAATGGGGAAGAAAAGCAAGGCTCCCGTGTCTGAGAAGTCAGAAATGACCCCATTATTCACATACACTACTTGTAATCAGGATGCAGGGAAATCTACGTGGGAATCTATGTATCATTTGTTGGAGGAGGAACAACTGAGAATTATGGAAGTAACAGTTACAACGGATGGACACGGCTCTTCTGATGCATCCCTAATTGAACTTGCATGCTCATTCCTACATCGCATTGATGCAAGGCTGAAGATACTCCCCTACACCGACATGGTGAAATGGATTATAGATGACGCAGACATATTTGATCGGGAATTCAAGATGGCAAGCCAAGAATTCATGGGGTCATTTACTCCAGACAATCTAAGGCTTATGTACCACTTACCAGATCCCCAGGCCTTCTACAATAAGTAATTTGTTTAGAAATTTGCCATGGAGAATGAAGACTTGGCAGAATGCACGAAGCACTAGTCAAACAATGAGGAAAGACTCAAAAAAGATAAAAACTATATGCACGCCACTGGTTCTCTTTGTTCCGCTTATTGTTTTTCCGTTGTTATGTTATGTAGACTATTTGGTAAACCAGACAACAACAAATGTTCATCAGAATGGTTACCACTAGTGGATGAAACTATTAATGCCAGAATAATGAATTAGGCCCAAATCCTGTCAGATAATTTAGACACTGCAATTTTAGAATACAGAAGAAAAAGAAGCATTGCTTCGAGGGTTTACCCTCCATTTTTTATGAGTGCCTATGTTATGGACGCTATTTGTTTTGTTTCCAAATTTCCTGTTATGGGATGGAAGTGGACGATCCAAAATCCACTTCCCATTCAAATTTATCACAAAGTCATGTGGGAATCAAGTTTTGTGCCACATTTCTTCAAAATTTGTCACGGAGTTATACTCCTGATCCATAAAAATATCTACAACAAAGATGCCCCAAGGTTTTCTCAAGAAGTTGAGGTAGATATTATCCCCATGGCAAGATGGTTTAGGGAATAATTGTTCACGTATATCAGAGTGTTTGGCAGCATTGCTTCACCCCATATGCTACCTTTTTACATCCCAGACAAACTGATGGCTAGGGAAATAGCCTATCAAACATGCGGGGAGGGAGGAATGAGCAAAATATTGAAAGATACTAATAAGGCCATTTGGCCCTAGTTTCCTGTAATATGCGAAACATTTTCATTGCATGACTTAGGTCATGCTTTCAAAGAAGTTAATAATGTATTATCTTTGCAACTACCAAAATTTTCGGGAAGGAAATATGACCCCTTTGGTGTTGTAAGTAATTTTAACACAATGGTTAAAATAAGAGTTTTTACTCATGAAGAAGATCCCTTTGATGATGTTTTCCTACAGAAAAACACCTTCAAAGGGGTTCAACATACAACACGAATTCTTTTTGACCAAGAAGGTCTCCAAGTTTTTGAGAATTATAGAAAACAGAGGTTAGCTAAGGTCCCATTGGACCAATTACTCATCGAACCTATAAGAGATCCTACTCCCAGCGTTAGCATAAGTGACGATTCAAAAGAAAAGTCCAAAACAAGTTCAGAAAAAGAATCAACAGAAAAGTCTGGTAATCAGTCTAAGAATGAACACAGTAAGGATGAGGAGTCAATAAAAGACACAACTTAGTCTACAGTAGAGTCTGATCAGCAGACTTTGTCAGTAAAACAAGCTGAGGCCTCAACTCCCCTTACAAAGCAAAGAAAGTTGCTAGTAATTGATCTAGAAGGGGAATGGGAAAATTTTAATAAGATACTTAACACATAACAACAAAGCGCAAAGCCACCAACTAATCCAAAAGATACGACCATGGAAATGGTAACATAAAGGACTGTCAACACTCAGGAAACGAAGCATATTCCCATTGCTCCCTCATCTGAGATTGTACTAAGAATAGAGGAAATTCCTCCTCTAGATGTATTCTACAACCCTCAACATAAAGCTGTCATCAGAAGGCAAAGAAAGAAAAGAAACTTGGATTCTGTGCTCTCTCCCGAGGATGAACCTCTAGATGTTCTTTGGAAAGACCCCTCTACAGATCCATCGGCAAATATCACTCTCCTCTCACAGGTCATAGGTGCATACGCTTCAGTAACTATTGATAAAGCGATAGAGGTTCAATTGCTACTTAAAGAAAAAGAAGATAGGATTCTGTTTTTGGAACAACAATTACACCAAGTCGGCATCAATCAACAAGTGGAAACATAGTTGAAAACTTCAGCAAGACTTCCAACAGATGAAGTTGGCACATCAAAGCAGTTTAGCTAGTAAAGAAAAATGGTTACAAGGTATAATATAACTGCATAAAGATGATCCTAAAATTGGGGAGTTTGTCACAGAGGCACTTGGTCTCAATTCCTAGCTCTTGCAACAAAAAGAACTACTATGTCAGAAGATTTCGCAATGGAATTCCCATTGTGAAATGAGTGATAATATTACAAATCAAGCCGTAGAATTGCGAGTTGAATATGATTCAATTTTTAAGAAAGTCTCAGACTTCTTGAACTTGCGAAAATCCGAAGAAGGGAAGAGAGCAGATATCCCCAAAATTGATGAATCGCACAAAGAGATTTTATTTGTGAAATGGGATTCTCGAATAACGGAGGTAGAACATGCAATGGAAGATGTGGTGACAGCAGCGAACAATGTCATCAAATACATAAATGAAACTCTACACAAGGCTAATTTGGTAGCAGAGACACCCCTGGCTTTCTTCCAAAAGCACAACAGTGTCAAGCGTCATGGAAACAAGCAGCGGAGGAAAGGGCAAAGGCAATTAAACAGGTAAACAGAATGAACTGAGAAGCATACTGGCAGTAGCTGGTGAAACCACATAGCCAATGGATGACCCTGAAGTGCCTGATGACTTCCGACGAAAAGATAGTGCCCGCTCTCGCCAATGTCGTATTTGCAGGACAGTTAAACGCTGAAGTCGGCCAACCAACACTCTTAAAACCGATGCTGGATATTTGTGATCTAAAGAATCAGATGCAGGATTAGTCATAGATATATTTTATTTTTGTTTTGTTTATTTTTGCTTAAAATGAGGCAGGTCGTTTAAACCTCCTCATCTATTTTTGTAATATTTATTTTTAGATTTCATAGATTAGTATTTAAACCTCTCTCATGCATTTAGAGAGGGGTCCAGAGTTTTATCAAAAACATTTTTCAGAACGTGCATCTTGCCCCCCACTGAGGAGGTTTTGATAAAATCAATGGAACGAGATTTATTTTCTATTTGAGGTTAACATCTGCTACTGAAATTACACTTTTGTACTCTTAGTTGATGTTAAGTGATTTGAAGATAGATCAATATTGCTACAACTCATGAGTAGGATGTATTACAAATGGTACTTTTATCTCCTAATACTTTTTACTTGTGTGCTAAGCAATAAATCATTTTCAGTTATTTATGTACGAAAGTTTAAATGTTTAATTATCATTATTGCACTTTTGTATGGTGATGACTTACTCTCTATGCTAAATATGTGAATGACTCTTTATGCGATACATTTCTCATATTGTTTTGGCTAACTTATTATACGAAACAATCATTCTTAAATGGATTCTCTTCTTATTGTGATTGAATGATCTTCATTATCAGTCGTTTTCAAAAATTATTTTAGATCGCATATGTGAACATTACTCCTGGGATAGTCTTAAACTTAGATGTTTTATTTGATTATCATAGATTTCATATGATAGTTAAAAGATAGAGTAAGATTAGAATAAGTATTCATCCTTTAAAACCCTAAGAAGAACAACATCATCCTATTAGCACACACATCATAAATAGATTTAGAAACTGGTCCCATCATCCCCAGTCGGAGCCACTATTCCAAACGAAAAATGAGCTGTCTTAAGGTCTGGACTAGGTCGTTATCCTCCTCATTGGAGTCCCGATTTTTTGAGCCTTCAACATATTTGGTGCTAGAAGGAGGGCCTGACTGTGAATGGCAAGTAAATATACATTTTCACACCATTCTAAGAGTAAAACTCCCTCACCATCACCCTCAACTTCTCGTTCGCATTCCAAATCTTCCATCTCTCAACCAGAAGTTGAAAAGAAAAATACAGAGCACATTACTGAAATCCCAAACAAGCCAAATCATCCTTCTTCAGATCTCCCTGAGTTGCAAAATTTAATTCATAAGTTACAAGGGATTTCTATATCTCAAGAAGAATCTAAGTTATCCCAAGGTAGTGTCACTTCTCATCTGACCCCATCTCAACGACTGACTAGAGCACAAAGCGAAAAGCTAGGAATCCCACCAGTTGAGTTTCCTTTATCGAGTTGTAAGAAAGCTAGGAAAACACCAGCAGAATCTCAAAGTGAGGTTCTATCATCATTTTCGTCTACCATCCCATCCATATCATCACAAGGTCATTCATCCATCCCTCAACTCCAGATCGTAGCTCATACAGGTACAAAAGAAACATCCTCCTCTACGCAATCACCTTCAACTACTGCCACACCTCCTCCTACTCATACTCCAACGATGGCATGGAATCCACCACCAAGGCCATGGGCCAATCCAGGGGCTGTAAGAATGACTACACCTTTATCTCAATTATCAACGCATCCTGAGAAATGTTGCCCATATTCAATCTTGACAATGGCCAACTAGCTGAGGAACACATAAATAATTTTATGATATCTATTAATTTGAATGGAGTAACATAAGAGGATGCAGTTGTAATATTATTCTCTATACTCTACAAGGAGCAACATGATCCTGGTATTTCTCTTTGCCAACAGGCTCCATTAATAACTGGGATAGATTTCAAGATCAGTTTTTAACGAAATTTGGAGATGATAGGTCAACAACAACATTAATAAATGACCTCTCCAATTTAAAAGGCAAACCAAAAAAACCAATTAAGGATTTCAACTCTCGCTTTAATAAATTGTTGAACAAAATACTAGCAGCATCTAATCCCAATGATGAAGTCCAAAATGTGTGGTATATTTCTGCTTTACCTTCAAATTCAACCATCTTTGTAGATAGAGCTGCCAAGCCAATGTTAGCAGAAACTTGAAAGAGGAAATAACTGTAGAGAAACATATCTTAGCCATACAAAAGAAAAACACTTTAGATGAAAGAAAATCTAAAAAAGTGTCCTTTAGAGATGATCCTAAGAAAAAACAACCAAAGGACTCATTCAACCTGGAAGGGTTATAGAAAGTCTTAAAGACCATGTCCAGTGAAATCATTGATATAAAGAAACAAATAGCAGAAACCTCTTCCAAGAAACTGTTTAAACCTTTGAAAAGGAATCCTCCAACCGATCCTAAACCACCAAATGCTATAACGAACGCAGAATCAGAAGGGGAAGAGGAAGAAGTTTCAAATGAGGATCAAACCGATGATGAAGAAGTCGTAGAACTACAAGGGATGTGGGACTTCATTCTTCCATATGAAGAAGGTCAAGATGCATTGCCTGTTTCCAATAGAAGTAGAAATCAACTTGATCTTCCACAGTTAAGTGCTAAACAGAAAAACCCAAGTCCGACTCCCAAGGATAAAATCGTAGGTAAGAAATCCTCACCAAAGTCTACTTAGACAAACCTAGTCCAGTCTGATTCAACATCTTCATCCAAAATGCTTATCATTTCAGATGAAATGGAATATAACATTGTTGAAGATATGAAGAAAACTAGAGCAAACATTATTTTTCACGAGCTCAGTAAATTAAAACATCAACAAAAGTTACTCTTGAAAGAACTGAATGCAGTACCTACTGCGCCTCTTCCCACCTTTGTAGTTTCACAAGCTACTCATGAAATGGGGAGGCCTCCGACTGAAATCTCAGTAAAATCGATGCGACTGACATTGCTCTGATTGGGGGCAGATCCAAATCCCATCCTCCACCATTTCTCCTTACTTTTGAAGTTTTCAATAAAAATTTGCATAACTGTCTTGTGGATTTCGGCCCATCATCTAACATTTTACTTAAGATAGTTTGCACAAAGCTAAATGTCCAGCCTCAGAAATCTGCAGTACGAATAGTACAGCTAGATCGGTCTCAAGTTGAGGTCATCAATGAACTTAATCAAGTAACCATAATGCTTTCATCAAATCAAAAGGTATGTCAAGTTATCGATATACTTGTAGCTGACATTCCTGAATTCTATGGACTGATCCTTAGTAGGGATTGGTTAGAAAAGCTTAACGATTACTTTGCGACCAACTGGTCTCATATGTGGCTCCCCTACAACGACAAACCAAATTAGATCAAGGTTGAACGAGAAAAACACCAAAATTATATAGTGATAGAATTAGAAGGAGAAAACGAACCTATAGTGTATAGCAGCAACATAATCAGAAACTATTCTGTTGATTCGTTCTTAGGGAATTTCAACGCTCATACTTCACCTTTTTTGGAAAATTCATTTTTATTGCAGATAGAAAATTTCTCTCAAACAGACACTTTTAGATGCATTAATTTTGTAGATAAACCTGTAAATAAAAATTTGTTTTGGAAATTATTTTTTGACGGTTCTAAATCCAATGATGGAGCAGGAGCAGGTTGTATATTAGTTAGCCCAAAAGAAGAAAAAACCATGTTAACATGTAGACTTGAATTCAATTGCACAAACAACACTACTGAATATGAAGCATTGATTGAAGGGTTATATAAAGAAATTAGACTTAATGTCAAATACCTGCAAGTATTTGGAGACTCTGAGATTATCATTAGACAAGTAAGAAATACTATACATTGTTTATCGAGACATTTGAAACACTATCAATCTTTGGTACAAGACCTGACCTCACACTTTACAGCATTTAATATTTCATCCATTCCAAGACTCCACAACGCTAGTGCTGATCTCCTTGCTAATGTAGCTTCCAAGCTTATTCCATCAAAGGACTATAGCCCAAATAGATTCTCGATTGAATTAATATTTAGACCTTCTATTCCTGATAACATTACCAATTGGAGAGTTTTCAACAATGACCCTGATATTGTGAGTTTTCTTACTTCAGAAGGCTCTTACAATAATCAGATAATTGATGAAGACCAACATGATAGATAACTGGAACAAGAAAACAATAATAAAGCTATACCAAAATCCGTAGTCAAGTTAAGGACCTATATGACTTAAAGGACAGATTTAAACGATCCACCAATTCAAAACTCCAGAGTTCAACTCTGAGATATGAACTAGTAAATCTGGGGATGGACATGAAACCACAAAACATCAACCTAGGCCTTGGCCTAACATCCGAGGAAAAATGAACTTTCATTCGATTGTTGAAACAATACAAGTGTCTTTGCTTGGAATTACGACGATCTTAAAACCTATGACACTTCAATTATACAACATACAATTCCGATGATCTCTGATGAAAATACTGTTCAACAGAAGTTGAGGAAAATACATAACTTGGAAAGCCAGATTAAATTTGAGTTTAAAAAATTATTGAGAGCCAAGATTACTTTTCCCGTTAGGCATTCCAGATGGGTCTCCAACCCGGTCCTAGTCAGAAAGAAAGACAATGATATTCAGATTTGTATTGACTTTCAAAATCTCAATAAAGCTTGCCAAAAGGATAATTTTCCACTGCCCCTTATGGAACAGATATTACAATCAGTCACAGGGTCTGAATTAATGTCCTTTTTAGATGGCTTTTCAGGGTATAATCAAATCTTGTCCGCCTCGATGATCAATTTAAAACTACATTTTGAACGAAATGGGGCACTTATGCTTATCAAAAGATGCCATTTAGGCTAATCAATGTTGGTGCCACGTTTCCAAGAGCCATGGACATTGTGTTTAAAGGATTATTAAACAAGTCAGTGGTAATCTACTTAGATGATATAACGATATATTCTAAAAAACGCAGTAATCATCTCAAAGACTTAAAACAGATCTTTCAACGTTGTCAAAAATATGGAATCTCACTCAATCCCAATTTTTTTTTTTTTTTTTTTTTTTTTTTTTTTTTTTTTGTTAAGTGAAGGAAAACTTCTTAGATTCATAGTATCTAAATCAGGAATCCATATCGACCCAGATAGGATCAAGGAAATTTCTGAGATATCCTTACCCCATAACAAAAAAGCAATGCAATCTTTCCTTGGTCAGATCAATTTTGTTAAGAGATTTGTCCCTGACTTCTTAAGAATCATGTCACCTCTCCAAGCCATGATAATGAAAAGCTCTCTCTTCAAGTGGGGTCATGCTGAATAGGAAGCGTTCAGTTTGATAAAACAAGCAATTATAAATGCCCCATCTCTAGCAATTCCAAATTTCTCCGATCCTTTCAATCTATATACATTTGCTTCTGAGAAATCGCATGCTGCCATACTCACACAAGTGAATCAAGATAAAGCCGAAGCCCTAATTCCTTTCTTCAGTTCAAATTTGCAAGGAGTTGAACTAAATTACTTTGATGTTGAGAAACAGGGTTATGCTGTTTTCAAATCAATTAAGCACTTTATACCTTTCCTTCTCAAAACTCACACCAAAATAATAGTACCATTTCGAGCGGTAAGAAATATTTTGGTACAAAAAGACGTGGGCAAAAAGAGGGCAAATTGGGTCATAGCCCTGCAAGAATATGACGCTGAAATTAAACCAACAAATATTGTAAAAGGTCAAGGTTTTTGCAGGGTGTTGGTAGGAGCATCGCACATATCAAAAATACAGTCTCCAGATAGTGAAGTACAAGTGTATGAGGTAAACCTAAATGACTCTGAATCAAGGTATGCTGATATCATGTTCTACTTAAAAAATGGATATGCTCCTCCACATTTGAATTACATAAAGAAAAGGGCCCTAAGGCTAAAAGCTAAACAATATCAAATTGTTAATGATGTATCGTTTGGAATGAATTATGATTATGTTCTCCTTAGATGCCTTGAGAAATATGAAGCAGAAAAAGTATTGCAAGAACTCCATGACGGGCCAGTAGGCGGAGACTATGCAGGAGATGCAACAACACATAAAATCTTGCATGCTGGCTACTACTGGCCAACTTTATTTAAATATGCACATAGCTATGTAAGGAGATGTCAGATTTGCCAAACTGCTGCTGGAAGACAGAAGAAACCATCGTTGCCATTACAACCGATCAACATTGATAAACCATTTGAACAATGGGGACTAGATATAATAGGTGAGATTGTTCCTCACTCTTTTAAACAACATAAATACATCCTTACAACTACCGAATACTTTACCAAATGGGTAGAAGCAGTTCCACTGAAGACAACCAACTCTAAGAGTATCATCAAATTTATAGATCAATTCATAATTACCAGGTTTGGCTTACCTTCTGCTTTAATGTTTGATAATGCATCTTATTTCTCAGGTAATGCTATAACAAATTTTGCTCTCAAAAGAGGTTTTAAACTTAAATATTATGCTAATGATTATCCACAAGGAAATGGGTTGGCCGAATCAACAAACAAAAACCTTATTAGAATCATTAAACGGACTATTTATCAAAATCATAGGAACTGGCATAAGTCTTCAATGTATGCTATCTGGGCAGATCGAACAACTCAGAAAACCTCCATTGGCACTTATCCTTCTAATTTAGTTTATGGGAAAGAAGTGGTCTTACCAACAAATCTATCTATTCCTTCTTTAGCCTTAGTTCAATTCATTAAAGAAACCCTTTCCTCATCCATGTAATTAAGACAATTGTAGATCCTTAAACTTGAAGAGGAACGAGAAAAGGCTAGAATTACCCATGTGCATCATCAACAATTAGTGAAAGCTTCTTTTGATTCAAACTCAATGTCTAGAAAAGATTTTCGACTTAGAGACTTGGTATTAAAATGGGATAAAACCCATGAAGAGAAAGGCAAAAAAGCATACCAAATTCCAATGGATGTGGCTTGGACCATTCCAAATTGTTGAACTCATTGGTCCATCAACGTTCATGTTACAAGATTTAGTAGGGAAAAGGGAATCTTTACCTGTTAATGGATAGATCCTAAAGAAAAATTTTCCATAGAAGATGATCGCTTCTACTTCTCTGTAAATAATAGTTTTAGTTAAATTTTCTTTTAATAATAAAACAAGTTTAGAATGTTTACTTTTGGTTTCCACGAAAAAGAATAGTGTCTCATGTCAATTTTGTTTTTTTCGCTTGTGTAAGTGGGAGTGGTTATGAAAATTATTCTCCGTTTATGAAACATATGGGTAAAGTGCTATTATTTCAAAAATTTTGCCTGTTCTTTTGTTTTAAATATCTAAGTTTTGGTTAGAATCAACCATAGAGCGAAGTTTTCCTTAGATCAGTCACAAAAGGTATCAATAATAAAAACAAAGATTCTTTGTAGAAAAGCTATTCTTAAACTCTACAATTGTTGTCCAATAGAATTCTTAAGGAACCAATGACTTCCCCCCCACTCAAGAAATTTGCAAGATTTAAGGAGTAATCCAATTATACACTTTAAACTTAAAGAATAAGAGGTCTCATCAAGAGCCGGCTTATCATGATCACAAAGATTATAACTAACTGACATTACCATACTGCATATCAAAACAGGGTAATGGCTGGAGTTTTATTCAATCGAAAGACAAGGGGTCTCATCATGAGCCAGCTTGTTCAGCTAAGTTATAAATCAAGTGAATGGCACTGTCACTTTTGGCCACCAAACCAAGACATTGTTCTTTAAGAATTAAAAGAGAAATAAGAAAAGAAAAAGCAATAAGTGTATATGAGGATTTATCTTTGAAAATTGCATGCTTCTCAAGAGGGTCACTAGATCATTGCTGGATAACAGGTAACCCCATCGAGGCTATGAATGCCTGCTAGCAGCAGAGGCTCCAGCTACGACAAATGAGTACACCTAAACTGATCTAAAGAGATGTCTTTGTTTTTATCTTTACGACCAAGTAATGATTGATGTGAGTAAAATGACTAACTCTGGGAAGAAGATAATCAGAATAAAGATAGTTAGAACAAGATGTTGTTAATAATAAATAGCACTATTTGCCTTATATTTTGTACAATGAAGTTTCATTTTAAAAACCATTTCTACTTTAGAAGTTGTAGAAAAAAAAAAGAAAAACCCTCAGAGATAACTGGTTCTTCCAAGTGAATCGCCAATTGTCGTGCCTATCAACAACCCCCTTTTTATTAATGTTAGTAATAACATTAATAAATGGGGACCTTTCCAAAAATCAAATTTTAGCATTTAATCTTACCTTTTCTGTTTTTAGAATAAAATAAGATGTGAAAGTGAAACTTGCTAAAACATGGAAATTTACCTTTTCATGCTTTAAGCGCATAAAACTTCAAGAACTATGAGTTTCTTATAAAAAGCGCTACATGCTAAAAAGCCTTAGAATAACTTTATAACAGAAAGTCGTAAACATTAAGGTAAACCTTGAAAAACCCGCTTTAGAAAAGATTATTCTCGCATCGCAAATAATTTAAGGCAGACATCCCTTATAAAACTTACTCCTTGAAATTGCGATCTGCGAGAATGCGAGATCATAAAATCCTTTAACCTTATCGCATCGCAGTTTCAAACCCACAACACTACTTAACAAAACAAATGTCACGAATTGTGATAGCATCTCGCAAATCACATATCACAGCAATTCATGTAGCGGTGGTTTTAACAAAAACGAGTTTTGTGATATAGCGATCTGCGATATTGCAAAGCAAATCGCAAAATCGCTTTTATTGCAATTCAAATGACTCAGGGTTCTAGGAGAATACTTCCCGACTTTCGATGTGGAGTTATGAACATTAAAGTTAAGCATAACGGTTCATTGGTGGTCATTTATTAAAAGAACAGTTAGGATTAGTGTGAAGGACCATTTGACGCAAGTTGATATATTTTGATGTGATTCAGAATTAAAGACCCTTCGTCACTTTATTTTCGTCTTTCTATTGATTATTCCTGCATTTAATATATTTTTTATCATATCTTGCTTTCTACTTGCAACTTTCAGGAAGAACACACAGAGTGTAACACACGAAGAAATGGGGAAGAAAGGCAAGGCTCCCGTGTCTGAGAAGTCAGAAATGACCCCATTATTCACAGACACTACTTGTAATCGGGATGCAGGGACATCTACGTGGGAATCTATGTATCAGTTGTTGGAGGAGGAACAATTGAGAATTATGGAAGTAACAGTTACAACAGATGGACGCAACTCTTCTAATGCATTCCTAACTGAACTTGCATGCTCATTTCTACATCACATTGCTGCAAGGTCGAAGATGCTCCCCTACACCCACTTGGTGAAATGGATTATAGATGATGCAGACATATCTAACCAAGAATTCAAGACGACAAGCCAAGAAGTCATGGGGTCATTTACTCCAGACAATCTGAGGCTTATGTACCACTTACTAGATCCCCAGGCCTTCAACAACAAGCAATTTGTCAAGAAATTCGCCAAGGATAATGAAGACTTCGCAGAATGAATGAAGCATTGGTCAAACAATGAGGAAAGACTCAAAAAAGATAAAAACGGTATGTATGCCACTGGTTCTCTTTGTTCCCCTTATTGTTTTGCCACTGTTATGTTATGTAGATTGTTTGGTAAACCAGACAACAACAAATTTTCATCAAAATGGTTACCACTAGTGGATGTGACTATCAATGCCACAATAATGAATTGGGTCCAAATCTTGTCAAATAATTTAGCCACTGCAATTTTAGAATATAGAAGAAAAAGAAGCATTGCTTCGAGGTTTTAGCCTCCATTTTTTATGAGCGCCTATGTTATAGAAGCTATTTGTTTTGTTTCCATATTTCCTGTTATGGGATGGAAGTGGACGGTCCAAAATCCACTTCCCATTCAAATTTATCACAAAGTCATGTGGGAATCAAGTTTTGTGCCGCATTTCTTCAAAATTTGTCACGGAGTTATATTCCCAATCCATAAAAAGATCTACAACAGAGATGCCCCAAGGTTTTCCCAAAAAGCTGAGGTAGATATTCTCCCCGTGGCGAGATGGTTTGGGGAAAAATTGTTCATGTATGTCAGAGTGTTTGGCAACATTCCTTCACCCCATGTGCTACCTTTTTATGTCCCAAACGAACTGATGGCTAGGGAAATATCCTATCAGACATGCGGGGAGGGAGGAATGAGCAAAATACTGAAAGATTCCAAGAAGTCCATTTGGCCCCAATTTCCTGTAATATGCAGAGAATTTGCATTGCATGACTTAGGTCATGCTTTCAAAGAAGTTAATAATGTATTATCTTTACAACTACCAAAATTCTTGGGAAGGTAATATGATCCTTTTGGTGTTGTAAGTAATTTTAACACAATGGTTAAAATAAGAGTTTTTACTCATGAAGAAGATCCCTTTGATGATGTTTTCCTGTAGAAAAACACCTTCAAAGAGGTTCAACATACAACACAAATTCCTTTTGACCAAGAAGGTCTCCTAGCTTTTGAGAATTACAGAAAACAGAGGTTAGCTAAGGTCCCATTGGACCAATTACTCATCGAACCTATAAGAGATCCTACTCCCAACATTAGCATAAGTGATGATTCAAAAGAAAAGTCCAAAACAAATTCAGAAAAAGAATCAACAGAAAAGTCTGGTAATCAGTCTAAGAATGAACACAGTAAGGATGAGGAGTCAATAAAATACACAACTCAGTCTACAACAGAGTTTGATCAGCAGACTTTGTCAGTAAAACAAGCTGAGGCCTCAACTCCCCTTACAAAGCAAATAGAGCCACTAGTAATTGATCTAGAAGAGGAATGGGAAAATTTTAATAAGATACTTAACACAGAAGGACAAAGCGCAAAGCCACCAACTAATCCAAAAGAGACGACCATGGAAATGGTAATAGAAAGGGCTGTGAACACTCAGGAAATGGAGCACATTCCCATCGCTCCCTCATCTGAGATTGTACTAAGAATAGAGAAAATTCCTCCTCTGGATGTATTCTACAACCCTCAACATAAAATTATCGTCAGAAGGCAAAGGAAGAAAAGAAACTTGGATTCTGTGCTCGCTCCCGAGGATGAACCTCTGGATTTTCTTTGGAAAGACCCCTCTACAGATCCATCGACAAATCTCACTAGGCTCTCATAGGTCCCAGGTGCATACGCTTCAACAAATATTGATAAAGCAGTAGAGGTTCAATTGGTACTTATAGAAAAAGAAGATAGGATTTTGTTTTTGGAACAACAATTACAACAAGTCAACATCAATCAACAAGCATAAACCTAGTTGGCAAAACTTCAGCAAGACTTCCAACAGATGCAGTTGGTAGAACAAAGCAGTTTAGCTAGTAAAGAAGAACAGTTACAAGGTATAATAGAACTGCATAAAGATGATCCTAAAATTGGGGAGTTTGTCATAGAGGCACTTGGTCTCAATTCTCATCTCTTGCAACAGAAAGAACTACTATGCCAGAAGATTTTGCAATGTAATTCCCATTGTGAAATGAGTGATAATATTACAAATCAAGTTGTAGAATTGCGAATGAATATGATTCAATTTTTAAGAAAGTCTCAGACTTCTTGAACTGGCAGAAATCCGAAGAAGGAAAGAGAGTAGACATCCCCAAAATTGATGAATCGCACAAAGAGATTTTATTTTCGAAATGGGATTCTTGGCTAAAGGAGGCAGAACATGTAATGGAAGATTAGGCGACAGTAGCGAACAATGTCATCGAGTGCATAAATGAAAATCTACACAAGGCTAATTTGGTAGTAGAGACCACCCTTGGCTTTCTTCCAAAAGCACAACAACTTCAAGCGTCATGGAAACAAGAAGTGGAGGAAAGTGTAGAGGCAATTAAACAGGGAAACAGATTGAACTGGGAAGCATACTAGCAGTACCTGGTGGAACCACATAGCCAATGGATGACCCTAAAGTGCCTAATGACTTCCGCCGAAAAGATAGTGCCAGCTCTCGCCAATGCCGTATTTGCAGGACAGTTAAAAGCTGAAGTCGACCAACCGACACTCTTAAAACTGATGCTGGATATTTGCGATCTAAAGAATGAGATGCAGGATTACTCATAGATATATTTTATTTTTGTTTTGTATATTTTTGCTTAAAATGAGGCAGGTCGTTTAAACCTCCTCATCTATTTTTGTAATATTTATTTTTAGATTTCATAGATTAGTATTTAAACCCCTCTCATGCATTTAGAGAGGGGTCTAGAGTTTGATCAAAAACATTCTCCAGAACGTGCATCTTGCCCCCCATTGAGGAGGTTTTGATAAAATCAATGGAACGAGATTTATTTTCTATTTGAGGTTAACTTCTGCTACTGAAATTGCACTTTTGTACTCTTATTTGATGTTAAGTGATTTGAAGATAGATTTATATTGCTGCAACTCATGAGTAGGACGTATTACAAATGGTACATTTATCTCCTAATACTTTTTACTTGTGTGTTAAGCAATAAATCATTTTCAGTTATTTATGTATGAAAGTTTAAATGTTCAATTATCATTATTGCACTTTTATATGGTGATGACTTACTCTTTATGCTGAATATGTGAATGACTCTTTATGCGATACATTTCTCATATTGTTTTGGCTAACTTATTATACGAAACAATCATTCTTAAATGGATTATCTTCTTATTGTAATTGAATGATCTTCATTATCAGTTGCTTTCATAAATTATTTTAGATCGCACATGTGAACATTACTCCCAGGATAGTCTTAAACTTAGATGTTTTCTTTGATTATGATAGATTGCATATGATAGTTAAAAGATAGAGTGAGATTAGAATAAGTATTCATCCTTTAAAACCCCAAAAAGAAAAACATCAGCATACTAGCACACACATCATAAATAGATTGGGAAACTGATCCCATCATCCCTAGTCGGAGCCACTATTCCAAACGAAAAAGGAGCTGTCTTAAGGTCCAAACTGGGTGGTTATCCCCCTTATTGGAGTCCCGATTTTTCGAGCCTTCAATAGTACCCCATGAACATGTAAAATTTGTCTGATCTTGATCTTCAGGTGCAATTTGAATATGATTGTATCCATTGAAATCATCAAGAAAAGAGAAAAATCTCTTTCCTGCTAGTGTATCTAAAACTTGATCAATGAAGGGTAATGGGAAATTATCTTTTAAAGTTTCTTTATTCAATTATAGATAATATATAAATTCATATTGAGCAATTTTTGTAACTCTTCTTTAACAATCTCTCTTAGATTATGGTTCATCCTTCTCTAGGGTTGTCTTACATGTTTGACATTCCATTGTATATAAATATGTTGCAACATGTATTTGAATTTATTCCTTTCATGTATGTATATTCCCATGCAAATGCAGAGGAATGTTTCTGCAACATCTTAATCAGTTGTTCTTTTTGAAATTCCTCCAATTTATTGTTGATATTTTTTTTAATGAATTAATCTCTACAAGAGAATTGCCAATTTTTTTCCATTCAGTTCAATGATATTTTGTATTGTCGGGATAAAAAGTATTTAATACTATAATCTTCTCGAATGTTATGAGGTTTTCCCCCTCATTCATCTTGGTATACATGTCCCATGACCGTGGTTTCATTTTTCCTTTTATAATGTCCATACATTATTTATTTACATGGAAATTCAACCTGGGGCTATTATAAAGCATTCCTCCTTGGGAGAACACCATTCTCAGTGTTCTATGACTCTTATGACAAGAAAAAATGTTGAAAACATCACAAACATATTGCTTATTAGAGCTTTATAAATACAACTTGATACGATATTCACACACACACACACACACACACACACACACACACACACACCTAAGCAAATTTGCTTCAACCATAAAATAAAGAAAGATATAACGCCCACATCTAATAAGCCATCTCCCATTTAGCTTCCTTGGGCCCAAAGTGCTTCCATCGTACCTTAACTTGCTCTATTTCTCGATTCTAAAGCATGAGCTTCCTTTGTTGCACAATGTGTTGAGGATCTGGATGGAACTCGCCCTCTGGACCCCCCTACAATACCAACCAATCAATCACATGATTAACATCGTGTACGTATATTTTAAGTAGTAAATATGAAAAAATTCATGGATTTTCACTCTTGGAGGCAAAGTAAGTTTATATGCCACTGGTCCAATCCTTTCAAGGATTTCAAAGGGCACACAATAATGAGGTTCCAACTTGCACATGATCCAATCTTCAAGGAGCTCTTCTTGGCCTTCATACACAAGTACACATGCTCTCCAACCTAATTCTCCTTGAATACTTTATGCTGATCTGCATATCTCTTATGCCTATCATGAGTTGCCTTCATATTATTTTTTATAACTTGCATCGCTTACTCCATCCCTCTAAACATATTAGGTCCAATCAACACCTTTCTCACTGGATCACTCCAGCTGATAGGAGTATTATAAATCAGAGCCTCAAGTGGACTCAACTTCAAGGATTCTTGATACCCATTATTATAAGCAAAATCCACCAGTGGAAGATACTCCTCCCACTTCCTTTGTTGATGCATGACATACATATTCAACATATCCTCAAGGATCCTATTGATTCTCTCTATCTACCCATCTGTCTACAGATGATAAGTTGTACTGAAGGTTAGCTCTGTCCCCAAGCCTGTAAACAATTCCTTCCAAAACTTGGAAGTGAACTTGGCATCTCTATTTGATATAATCCTCTTGTGAACTCCATGCAACCTCACTATCTCCTTAATGAATATTTGAGCCACTTCGCCAGTTGAAGTAGTAGACTTTACTACAATGAAGTGAGCTACCTTTCTTAACCTATCAATCACAACCATGATGGAGTCATATTGCCCTAATGTCCTTGGCAATATTATAATGAAATCAATGGAAATAACTTCCCATTTCCATGCGAGAATCAGAATAGGTTGGAATAGAACAGTTGGATGCTAGCATTCAAATTTCACATGTTGATAGTCCAAGCACTTAGCAATAAAATCATCCACCTATTTTGTTGAAAATAGCAACAAGAAATGCTAAAAATAGAAGTGCTAAAAATAGCACTGCTATAAATAGTAGTTCGGATACCAGTGTTGGACATAGCAACAAGGAATGAAAAATGGAAGTGCTAAAAATAACTTTGCTATAAATAGCATTTCAGGATAGATTCCAATTTTAGTTAGTCCTTGAACTAAAATTGAGAAGTAAAATTCGAATTTGATATTAGTAGCTGTTTGTAAAATAAATAATTAATTAATCTTGAGTTAATTAGTTGTAGAAAATCAAACATGAAGTCTATGTGGGGACATGCAACAGTTTCTCCAATGATTGAGGAATTTATCCATCAGTTAAAGAGATAAGGATGAGTTGTAATTAGTTAGCTCAATTAACTAAGTCAAGTCCAATTAGATTAATTCCAACAGTTTGCTGAATTAATTGTGAGTTTAGTTAGTTAATGCTTGCATGCATGCAATTGTTGCTCTCTAGATAACTGAATATTCTCTCATAAATAACTCATGCATGTCAGTTCAGTCAAAGACCCAGTTGAGATTAATGGAAGGGACAATGTATTATCAGTTGGAGGAATTTTTCCTATATAGGAAACTCATCCATGTAGAAGGAATTATCTCCTCCAGGTTTGTGCAACTATTTCTGAGCCAAGTGACCAGTGTGAGGTGGGAATTCAAACAAGTGGAAGCATTGGACCCCAGGAAAAATTGCACAAGGAAATAAGAGGCTTGGAGGGCAGAGGAGAAGGTTGTGAGAGCCATTGACTGTCTATGAGCAGTATTGTTTGATTGCAGAGAGAGCAGGATAGCTTGAGAGCTGATTCTTTTTGTAACTTGAACAATATTTCCACTTGTATGATAATAGAGAGATTGGGGTTTCAGGTTGAGGCTTTCCCTGGGTTATTTCTTCAGCGTTATGTGTGATTGATTTCTCATTCTCAGTTATATGTGTTTTCATTGATCTTGCTCAATTCGATTAAGCTTTCACAAAGTTTGTTGTAGAAGTAGATCTTGTATTTTGCTTTAGTATATTGCATAATCTGTTGATCTATAGTGGGAATTTCTACATGGTATCAAAGAAAACGTGATCAAGGTGAAGAACAATATACAAGAAGGGAGAAGTTCAAAGTTTGAGGTTCCTGAATATAGAAATCGAGTTCTTATCACATCTCAATTTCACCAATGGCGTTCAGTGGTTTAAGACTTGAGTATGCCCTTGGTGGTAGCTCAAATTGTATAGCTTGGAAGGATCACATGGAGGAAGTATTAGAGGATAACAGTCTAAAGGACTTCATTGATCAAGAAGTCCCCAAGCCGACTGATGCTACTCAACTGGTGGAATGGAAGAAATGTGTGGCTAGAACAAGGAGAATCCTCCTGGAGGGAGTTCGAGACCACATTGTCTCGAGCCTACATGGGAAGGAGACACCGTTTTAATAGTGGAAAACATTGAAAGATCTATATCAGAACAACAACAATCAGAGGAAGCTGGCACTGAAAGACAAGCTTTGTAAGATCAAGTGTGAAAAGGGTGACACGATCTCTACATATCTGAACAAGCTCACCACTTGCAGGGATGAGCTTGGAAGTTTAGGGATCATGACCGCTGATGATGACATGGTGAGTCTTGCACTCCTCGATCTTCCTAAGAGTTGGCATAACTACCAAGACTCGGTTAATGGAAGAGAGAAATTGCCAGATTGGGATTGACTTTGGTCAGATCTGATGCAGGAGGAGATACAAAGAAGCACAAGAGATGGATCTTCTTCATCCAAGGAAGATGAAGAAAATTGCGCCTTAGCGAGTAAGGCAAAGAAAGGGAAGGAGAAGGATTCTCATCCCAAATCCAATTATTTCCATGGAAGGAAGAAGTTTGACAAATCGAAAGTGTGATGCTTTCGTTGTCATGAAGTGGGCCATTTTGCTACAAATTGTCCACTAAGGAAATCCAAGAAGGGATTCGTGGAAGGATCATAAGGTGAGGCACTAGCCTCATAGTTCGAGTTGGATTTCACACTTTTCGCATGCATGGTTTCATCCATGGTGGGAATTGGTTGTTTTCTTGACAGTGGAGCTTCTTTCCACATAACCAACGACAAGAGTTTGTTCAGTACCTTGGAGGAGAAAGATCTCCAAATACTTATAGCAATGGGTAATGATGAAAAGTATAGTGTCTTAGGTGTAGGCACAATTGTTTTTTAGAGGGAGCATGGAGCTCACATTACCTTGACCGATGTCAAGTATGTACCAGGACTGAAGAAAAATTTGGTGTCAATCGCCATGCTAGAAGACAAGGGCTATGATGTAGTCTTTAGTAAGGGAAAGGTTTTCCTTCGACACATCAGCATGAGACAGGTGAAGTTGATTGGTTCACGAGTCAAGAACCTGTATGCTCTTGAGGTTCAAGATGTATGCATCATGGGATTGGCCCAATATCTTCCAACCAAAAATTTCCAAGTGTCACCATCTACACTTGCCAATTGTCCTCACAGGATTGGCCCACGTGCCATTCGTACTGCCCAATCAATTTTTTGACATCACTTCCAACTGTACTTTTCATGTTACCATGTGTCCTTTGTTGGTTGGTAAACCCTGTCGAGTCAATGCTGACATCAACGGACACATGTCACATCCATACTGTGTCATTTCATGCCATATGTCCTACCTAACACGTGCCACGTGTCGACCGTATGTCATGCAGAATGCCATGCCATCTTGCCACATCATCTAACACTTGTTAAATGTAGAGCCTACCATGTTAACCGCAGTACTGACACTTGTCAATTGTAGAGCCTACCATGTCAGCATTCATATGCTGTCACGTGGAAAAATTTGATTGGTCTATCTTGATTCCAAAAAGTCCAAATTTGAGAGACACATGTTAGCTCCTCACGCTTCCATCTCACCATGTTGATGTTATAGTTATGTCATCAATCCTACCGCCACATCACCTGTACGTACTTCCATGTGGCAATCAAATTTGACCTTTGACTTCCCTATTACATGTTTGACCCCAAAATTTGACCAATCATAACTTTATCATATGGAGTCCGTTTGATGTGATTCAAGCATCACCGAAATCATAATTTAGAGCTCTAAGAAATGAAGCTGATTTCAAGGAATTGTAAGACAATCATTTTTTTGGCGATCAAATATCCACCTAGATCACGCCTTCCCACAAAAGGAATTTTCGGACTCAGAAATTTTCTATAATATGTAATAAATTAAATTCTCAAATTCCCATTCAAATTGACTCAACAACAAGTCAAAATAACATAAAATGCCAAAGAAAAACATTGTTGCGTATAAGTAATTTATTCTTGACATCACTTTTACAAAATACCAGACTGTGGGGATATGCAACTTGTGGAATACAAAAGAAATGCAGTATTTAACTAAACAAATAGTCTAACCATTTCTTACCTAACCAGGCTAGGTATTTCTATTTATGCATTTCACTTTCTTATGGAGCTACCGCTAAGATGGTTATGGTGTGTCTCTCACTTTCATCTGCCTTTTTTTCCTCAGGCGATTTCATAACTGATTTGTCCTTCTTTGGTTGAAGATGTGGATGCATATTCTAACGCTTCTTGATCCAATGCCCACTTATATTGTAATGAGTACAAAAACTTTTGTGAGCATTTCTTAGCAAAAATGACTTTAAACCTGGAAGAGGATCTTCCTTCATGGTCTCACTTCCAATCGACATATTCACTTTCTCAACCATTTCTTTCCTTTTCTGGCACTTGGCTACATAATGGTTAAGTGCATGACAAAAAGTACAAGGAAAAAATTTCCACAAAAATTTATTCAAATCATCATGCTGCTTATAGTCATAGAAATATTTTGAATTATCAAGATGTTTATACTATTTATGACTATCCTTTGGACCATGAGTCTGATGAGTAGAACTTGATTGACGAGGAGAAATTGACTTGGTTATTCATTTGAAATTATCATCTCTCTTTGGAGATGTTTTACTTTCAATGTCATCATCATGAAATGATACTTCGTCATCTTGCAATAGTTATTTCTTCACAAATTTCACACTTGAAGAATTCTTTGACTTTGCAGTTTTGGATCATTCTCCAACTTCTTCTTGAACATATCCCAATCCTTAATGTTGAGGTTTTGTTCTCACCTCAATAGGGTTAATGATACTATTACTAGCAATTCCAATACCCTTACTATTGTATCCCATCTTGGTCAATAATTTCATACCAATACCTTTGGTATGTTTCTCAAATGGTCCAAAAGAAGCATTATCATTGTTAAGAGAATGAATTGAACATGAAGTAACTTTTACCTCGTTTCTGTTTGCAACTCTTGGTCATGTTCCTGAAGCTTAGCCATCTCCTCTTCCTTCTCTACTGTAAAACAAGTGGTAGATGAAGACTCAAGAAAATTGCTCTTATGGTTTAGCACATAAGCAACATTCTTCAACTGAAAAAAGGTGCAAACATCAATATTCTCCTGACATGGTCCAAACTTACCATGACCACAAAATTGTCCATCCTTGGGGAAGCTTTAGTAGCAGAACATTCCCAAGTTTTCTCTTTGATGACATTCTGCAACATTAGGCACAACTTCTTCTTCTCATCCTTTGTTGCTTCAAGCAATCTTCTTAGTTACATGTTTTCCATTTGAAGAGGTGAATTCATCTCTTCCAGATCGTGGAGTCTTGCATGTTGTAAACTATCGCCCATGCTTGCAATATGGTTAGAACCAACTCTGATACCAGTGATCTGAAACTCGATCATCCTTTGACACTTTGCAAGTTTTATAAATTTGGGTTTTCAAATGATAACTTAGTTTGTAACTTATTCAAATGTGAATAGTTAACTTTAAACAAACTTAAGATGAAACAAAATCATATGAAACCCAACATGATAAAAAATGAAGAATTGAACAACCAAGTGATAACGGAGTTCATTGCACAATGTGTGCGCTACGTCTTTGGGCCTTGCTAATGGCTAGGATGCTTTATTGATCTCAACAACAAAAAGAGTACATTACACATGTTTGAATCATAGAGTAAACCTTCTTTTGGAGTGGTGTTGTTTCTCCTTCAGAGAAATCTCACTCACAAGTTGATTCCCTTTAGTAAAGTAATGATGGCGCCAATAGAAAATGATTCTCTCAGTGAATGTGGTAGCAGGTCCTTGTACTCATCTTGGGATAAAAAACACAAATTCATCTACTTCACAATGAAGTGTCGAGATGGTCTTTCTCAAAAATCACACTGAGAATGGACTAAAAAACTGGTTGCTCCAATGAAGAAACAAATGTTGTAGATGCATCCGGAAGGCTCAGAAACCCTTGTATAGGCTCTTTCCATGCTAAAAAAGGTCTCCATATGGCCTCAAAATGCCAAAATCACTCTTTCTTGAAAAAGGAAGAAGGGATTGAGCCCTAATCACTATACAAAAAGGATCACTATGATCTAGTGGTCAGTTGCTTAGCTTATAAAGCCTGTGGTCGAAGGCTCGATCCACACTTCATGCGATTTTGAATGATTCGTCGACCAATATATATTGGTAAATATATTTTTAAATATTATGGTCACGGGGTCTATGGACCTGCCACCATATGTGGCCATATAATTCATAATGGTTAACATAATCTTGCCTGCTAATTGTTACATGTCACTGCTTCCAACGTTGGTGATAACGTTATCCATAACTAAGGTTGGCGGGCCAAAATGGCGGGCTCCGTCAAGCTTCCCCCCAAATAGTGTTCCAATACAATTCAAATAGATATTATCTGCTATCATATAATAATAAACACGATTGGGTTGTTGTTGGAACATAGGAATGGATGCGTGCAGGTCAGGAGTTTGACCCCGCAAATCTCCAACAAACCAAAATTTTTGACAAATGATACAATGCCATATGGCCTTTCCTCATTGGGCCACGTGGTGCCCTCTCATTAGGCCACATGGCACCATGGGATTGGCCCAATATCTACCAACAAAAAACCACCAAGTTTCCTCACATGATTGTCCCATGTGCCACCTATACTACCCAATCAACTTGTTGATGTCACTGCCAACTATACTTGCTGTATTGCCACATGTACTTTATTGGTTGGTTAACCTAGTCTAGTCAATGCTGACATCAAAAAACATGTGTCAGATCCATATTGTGCCACATCATGCCACATGTCTTGCCCAACACATGCCACATGTTGACTGTGCGTCACACAAACTTCCACGACATCTGTCGTATTGACACTTGTCAACTGGAGGGGCTGCCACATCAGTGTTTGTACGCTGCCATGTGACAAAATCTGATTGGTCCAACTTGATACCAAAAAGCATGAATTTGAGTGACGCATGTCAGCTCCTCATGCTGCCACATCACCATGTTGACATTATGTTGATGTCATTAGTCATACTTCCACATCACCTATATAGACTACCACGTGGTAGTCAACTTTGACCTTTGACTTCCCTTTTGCCTATTTGACCCCGAATTTTGACCAGCCGTAACTTTTTCATACAAAGTCTATTTGATGCGGTCCAAGTGTCATTGGAATCAAAATTTTGAGCTCTACAAAATGGTTTTAATTTCAAGGAATTTTGAGATAATCAATTTTTTGGTGTTCAAGGACCCACTTGGATCAATCCGGTACATAGATCCCAATCCTAAATCTAACCAAGCCATATGCTGTGAGGTGATGGTTCTCATACCTATCATCCTCACCTTGTTGTTGTAATCTCTACTTCAGTTGTTGGTACCTCTCATCATGTTGCCCTGCATGCAAGATTCACTCTTTGAAATTTCTCCCATAAGAGCTCACAGCTGAAATATGATTCACCTGCACTCTCCTACTAATTGCATCCGCAACCTGGTTCTCCTTGCCTACGATGTTCTTGATTTCAAAGTCAAACTCATTGACAATAGCCAACCATATAGCTTGCCTTGCATCCAAATTAGATTGGTCAAATAAGTACCTTAGTCCACTATGGTCACTCATCAAAATTAACTTCCTACCAAGGAGATAATGTCTCCACATCTTCAATGCTTGAATGATAGATTCCAACTGAAGTCACGAGTCACATAATTTTGCTCATGATCATTTAGCTTCTATGATTCATAGCAAACCACCTTCTATTTCTACATTAGGACTCTAACAAATCATTCCTTGTAGACATTTGTACAAACCACAAAGTCCTTATCAAAATATGCAATCCTCAAAACTGGAGCATTTGTAAGAAAATGATTCAACTGATCAAAGTTGGCTACACACTCATCAATCCATTCAAACTTATTTCCTTTGATTCGCAAAGATATGATAGGATAACCAACCTTGGAGAAGTTTTCGATGAACCTCCTATAATAACCTAATAGTCCCATGAATGATATTACCTCATTCACATTAATTCGAGTTGGCCACTCCATGATAGCCTTAAAATTTTCTGGATCCACTGATATCACCTCCTTAGAGACAATATGTCCCAAGTAATGAATCTGAGATTAAAATAAGCCACACTTGCTTAGCTTGGTATACAACTTATGCACTCTCAACAGTCTCAATACAGTTGTCAGATGCTCTACATGCTCTTCCTCATTCCTTGAACAAACCAATCTATCATCAATAAATACTATCACAAACTTAACTTATCTAGGTAAGGGCGCATCACATTGTTCATCATACACATGAAGGTGGTTAGAGTATTAGTAAGACCGAAAGGAACCACCACAAACTCATAGTGCCCATACCTTGTACGAAATTTAGTCTTATAGGTGTCTTCTTCTTTGATGCACACTTGATGATATCCTAATCTTAGATCAATCTTTTAAAATACTGCAACTCCCTTCAGCTGATTAAACAAATCATCAATCCAAGGAAATGGATACATGTTCTTGATGGTCACCTTGTTCAATTGCATGTAATCAATGCACAATATGAGAGTACCATCCTTCTTCTTTACAAACATCACTAGTGCTCACTAAGGAGATGCACTTGGCCTTATGTATCCCTTATCAAGCATCTCTTTAAATTGAAACTTTAGTTCCACCAACTTGGGAGTGCTCATCCTGTATGGTGCCTTAGATGTTGGTGTTTCTCCAGGTATCAAATCAATAGAGAAATCCACCTCCCTATGAGGAGGAAACTCTGGAATCTTTGCATGAAACACATCCTGAAATTGATATAAGATAGGATACCTCCTCAAGAATTCACCATCCTCACCATCAAACCCTTTTTCACTGGAGATATGTCCTACAAATGATAAACATCATTTTCTTCGGTTGCGCTTAGCTTGCATGGCTATAACTATCCTAATTTATGTAGGCTTATGTTTTCCATGCAAGCCTCTCTTTTCTCTAGCCTCATCAAGGCACTCAGTGGCCTTCTCATTGAAGTCTACCTTGGTCCTATGAATAAACAACCAATTCATGCCCAATAACATGTTATATCCACCTAAAGGAGTTTAAATTAGATTTGTTGTTGTAGGCATGCAATTAAGCTCAAATGCACATGACTTCACCCAATGATGAACTCTTCTCTCGGTCCCTATAGCCAACTACACCAACTAAGATTTTGCATGCACTTCCTTTTCCAAACGACACCAATCGACCAGTTTAGGACTAATATAGATTAATTTTACCTTGGATCAATCAAAATAGAAATAACTTGATCACAAAGCTTACCTTTCATCTCGATGATGGATGCCTAGTCATATGCATGCTTGTTATCAACTGTTGCGTATATTGGGGAATGATCTGAGCTACATCCCCAACTGTCTACACCTCATAAGCACTGTAGATATGAGGCCTAACACACTGATATGATGGAAATCCTTCTTGCGATGGTCTCCACCACAAGTCTAGCACTTCAATGGTTCTCTTCCACTGCCTTTATTCTGTTACTCCACGGGTTGATACCCACATCCTTTCTCAAATGTATTGAACTTCTTATGAGGAGCCATATTTTCCTTCTCGTTTACATCTTGAGATCTTCCTTGCTTCTTGGGCCATTTTCCTTTAGTCTTATTGCTACCCTTCTAGTCATGCTTGAAATCAGGCTTTCACTTTTATTGTTCATAGAAATGCTTCAACTTTATGATGGCTTATTCTAATGATTGAGGCTCATCAAACTTAATTTGGTCTTTGAATGATAATGGAAATCCATTGATGACCCTTTGGATCTTTGCTTTCTCATCCTTGAGATATGATACATATCTCAATAACTCTAGAAATTTGGTATATTCTTCTTCTCACATGGAACCTATCTCGAGCTCATAGAATTCCTTTGCCTTTCCATCATAATACCTCTCAGATAGGTACTTCTTTTTTAAGTGTCTTCCAAATTATTTTTAGGTCAGCTTATCTTCCCTTATGCCCTTGACACACTTGACATCTTCCCACCAGATATCTACTTTTCCTTTTAGATCGAAAGTAGCTATGTTGGATTTCATGTTCCGTGAGTAATCATGAAATCTAAAAAAAATTCTCATTCCAATTAGCCATGCTTCTGCATCTTCTGATTTTATCTTCTCACCATCAAAAGTAGGAGGCTTGGATTTCTTGAATTCCTCTAGAAAATAAGCCTTCCCTCTCCTCCTATGATGATGCTGGCAATGATAGCGATGATGTCTCCTAGAAGTAGATCTAGAATGAAATCCATACATACTACCCCTCTTCTTAGGTGTACTCAAGGATCTACCCTCTTTATTTTATCATCACGGTCCATCCTATACCTTTTCTGAGACCAACTTCCATTTGTCCCAATAGTATTTTCTTCTTATTTGTCTCCATGACTGGTCCCCAATTGTCCATGATTTTGTAAATCTGAAAGGCTTTGAAGAATAACCGCATTAACCTCAACTTGGTTTTCTTGAGCTTTTGAATGCCTTTCTTCGGCTTCAATCAACCATGCATTATCAAATTTACAACTTCTTATCTTTGCCCTTAGACTTCTTAATGTGTCTGTTAGTTTAGGAGAGTCTACCTCTCCCTGCTGCTTAATTGATTTCTCCCATCCCACTGATTTCTCTTCTAGCCTATGCGGGGAGTCATATGAACTATACTCAACCACTCTACTCTTCATCTCTTTGCCTTCTATTTTCCTGCAACATATCACTATTAGATAAATCAAATAATAGGCATAATCAAAAGCATTACCTCAATTTATTTATTGTGAGGCTTTTGCATTTGCATAGGTCAATCCAGATTAGCACAATACATAATAATATCAAGAGAATATCATGTACATGGATAAACCAACAACAACAATAACATAACTGACATGCATGCATGATAAACATATATATCTGCATAAGAATTTGCAATTACCCTAAGGTCCACTGTTGTGAACTTGCTCTGATACCACTCTATAACACCCCACCCCTCATTTACCCTCTTTCACATATTTTTCCAGGTGAGTTGAGAGTTAGTATACATGACCCAACTTCCAAGATGCAGTTATGAAAATGGGGTTCATTTATCCAGAATCGTTTGCAAACTCCCAAAGACACATGATGACACTGTTATCAGCCTAAATTTTCCCGGTGATCATTTTCCTTGAGGTTAGACCACACCTTGACCTAGATTACGACTCAACCACACAGATGCAAGTTTGTAAGTGCAATCATAGGCCTCTAGTTGCACGGATAACCCATCCTCAGTGCAATTGTGGCTGAGATTTCCTCATTCACAAAGTGCGGCCATGGACACTGTTCCATAATTTTAAGTCTAACATTCAACCAATTGCCCAAACTTTTCCAAAACTCTATCAAAAAAATCTATGAGTTTTCATGCTCTGTTTTTAGGCTCTATTGTGGCTCATGCTTTCCCAACACATATGATTTCTTTATTTAAACACTTTGTGACTATGGTACTTGTAGGTCATGAATGCCTAATTTGTTCAATGTTTTCGTTAGTTTCAATAGATGTTCATCAAGGAGGTTTGATGCCCTCTTGTACTAGCTTCAATAAAGCACAAATTAGCTCATGCATCCATACAATTATCCAAGAACTTGTTAAACCATGAAACAAATCAATAACAAGAGAACTTCATGTTGAAATTTCTAAGTCTATCCGTTAGAAATTTAGTCTATATTCTTCTCGTTTATTTCTCCTACTTGTTAAATACCAACAAGTTATTTTAACATATAAACATTGAAATAAACACAATACAGTCTCAACCATCTACAGATCAACAACTAAAAGAAATAACAAACACATAGGTGACACCATTATTTTTGGACAACTCATCCCCGGAAAAACCGAATGCAGGAAAATCGGTGCATCGATTATGAGGGTTATATTATTATGTAGTATATCCTTGAGCACAACTAGGTGCCAAACTGGCTCACCTGACAGAGAAAAATAACCGGCAGTAATACCTCTCTATTCAGAAGCAGGTATTCAGAAAACCTGCCACACGAAACCCTCTCCAGCACCGCGTTAGTCCTCCTGGCCTCTACATCAGCCTCAGAACCTTCTGCGTCAGCCCTTTGAGGCACTGCGCAGCCTCTGGGACCCTTTGTGTCACTCCTATTGTCCTCTACGTGGATGACATAGGCCCTCTGGCCTCTGCGCTGTCTCTGGGTGGCCTGCTCTGGCTTCTTCGTCTGCCTCTTTGCATTTGCGCTGGTCTCTCAACACTATCTATGCCTCTCTGTCTAGTACTCACTACCCCTCTCTATTGATCATTGATTCGACTTTACTTAGAAACCCCACTCTAGTAAATCGAATGACTTATCACTTTGGTGTATTCTCCAACTGACCCTCAAGCCTCCTCTTATACTTTTCATGTTGGTCCTTAAATGACTGAGATTACATCTCTAATCAATGTCTAAGATTTGGTTTGGCTTGATCCACGTCTTTTGGAACCTTCTAACCCAGTTTTATATTAATACCCATTAATATTTCATTTTTCCTAAGTTTAGACTTAGGAACTCTATTAAAAATATTAATTATTTTAATATCTCCCAAACTGGTTAGAATCCGCCCAAACCATTTATGGGCCTTGGAGATCTCATGTACTTTAGCGTCCACCAATTTTCATGGCTATATGACATCCTTTGCTACCACAAATCAACACTCCCTTGTAGCGAGGACTATCCTCTAGTAATACTCCTCACTTAGCATCACTCTGATTATACAACACCGGTGCCCAACATCCTCTGCACTACTGCATCATGTACTACTATCCATGGCTCTGCCATTGCCACTACTGCATCTGTACGACAAGTCCCTCTGCATTTGTGCTGCTGCTGTTCCTTTCTCCCAACATTGCATCTGCACTGCAAACCCCTCTCATCATGCTGCATCGTGCTACTGCCAACTGCACTACACTGCAACTCAGTTACTGAGAAGTAAGCAAATGATCCACCCAACTACTAACATCCCTATAAGGCTAAAAAACTCTCGACATTGAAGCTCTCTTTACCACTATCAAGTGCTCCCTCTACTGCCTCTGCAATGCTGCAACAACTCCCTACATCTCATACGACTGCAAACCTCTTTGTACCATCCTGCACTGTTGCAACACTCTTTGTGCCTTTCACCCTACTGCAGCCTGTTAGCCTCATGCTGCTCGGGGACTCTATCACTGTAGCACTCTCTACTGCTTCATCTGCATCCATCCTTACCAACATCTTCTAGTCTTGCTACTCTTTCTTCGTGGCTCCCGTAGCAAGGTATAATCCAAGAAGTTGGGTACCTCAAGGATCCTGCCCCTCATCACCTGTATTCCTCCTAGCTAAAACTCGATGTCTCCCCACCTCTTCTCTAGGGGTACATGAGCACTCATGACATAATCTTCATCCTCCTTTACCTCCTTTTCCACCTTCGCTGGCATTGCCTTGGAGTAAGACACCTCTCCCTTGTTCTTCTTCCTCAGACACTTGTTCGTATAATGACCCAGTTCCCTACAGTTGAAGCACTTAACCTTGGAGAGGTCCTTTTTCTTCCTGTTCTCCTGCTTCCTTGCAGATGCCAGAGATGCATCCTCTTCATCTTCCTTCTTGATCTAGACTCCCTTTTTGCTACTTCTCATCTTGGATTGCTGTCTGATCTCTTCTTGGTGAAAAGTCACCCACAATTCTTCCCAATCTGGAAGATTCACCCTGCCCAATATGCTCTAGACAAATGTCTCCCACTCCTCGGAGACTGCCTTTAGTGCAGTCCTCACCATCAACTCTTGATCTGGTGTGGCCCTTGTGGAAGTCAGTTGGTCCCGGATCTCCTTCAACTGACCGAGGAAGTGATCTATCTGCTTCCCCTTCTGCATCTAGTATGACTGCAACTGATTCTCAAGTCACATATTACTCTGCACAAAAGTATTTTAGGACAACGTCTTCAAGGTGTCCCACATTTATTTTGCCGTCTCCTTCTCGGAAATATGTTGGACCACATGATCCTTGACCCCATCAAGGATGATACATTTCAACTTGGCCATTGCTTCCTCGTACTTCTCATAATCAGTTGGGTCAACTGGGATTGCCATTGTTCTCAAGGCGAAGGCCTTGAGGCAATGTCTATCTAACATGGACAGGATCCTGGCCTTCCAGACCACAAAGTTGGACGCCCCGTCCAGCCTGTCTTGATCCCTCAGCCCATTCATGGCCATATCTCTGCTCTTCTTGTCGACTCCTCTGAGTCTCTCTACTTCCCTCCGAAAGTTCTCTGTTTGACTCCCGCTGAGTCTATCTACTTCCCGCCTGGAATTTCTTTGCTAGACTCCCTCTGAGTCATGATTTCCCTTCTGGAAATCCTCCTTCGAATTGTCAAGTCGCACCTCTCTGATCTTTTGTGCACCTGCAACACTGATCTAGATTCCTTAGATAGAAATCCGCCTCGGTAGCAACTCTCGCTACGTTGGTTTTTTCCTGTTACATATTGTTCTGCCCACAACACCCCACTAACTTCACTCCTCGCAAACTGCCCACAGCTTCCTAAACCCCAACAATCGAAGGATTGAGCCTCTAGGCTTTGCGTAATCCTGACACTGGCTAAAATGGTCCCCTATCCAACTGCAACAAACCTCCTGGTCTTTGTGTGGCTCTGCGTGAGATTTTTCTGCCTTCCTCAACCTCTGCACTAACCTCTCTCTGGTCTGGACTGATGATGCAGTCCCTCCGCGTCAACCCTTCTTTTTTCGTTTCTGCAAGGAACAAATTTTGTCACTTAGGACAATTTTTTCTACTGCAAATGCTCTGCTTCAATTGATGCCTTTAGCTCTCATGTGATCTGCAACCATGCTCTGATACCATGTTGAAATTTCTAAGTCTATCCATTTGAAATTTAATCTGTATTCTTCTGGTTTATTTATGCTAGTTTTTAATTACCAACAAGTTATTTAAACATATAAACATCGAAATAAACACAATACAGTCTCAACAATCTACAGATCAATAACTGAAAGAAATAGCAAACACACAAGTGACACCGTTATTTTTGGACAACTCGTCCCCAAAAAAATCCAACGCGGGAAAACTGGTGCAACAATTTTGAGGGTTATATTATTATGTAGTATATCCTTGGGTACAACTGGGTGCCAAACTGGCTCACCCAACAAAGAAAAATAACCAGCAGTAATACCTCTCCATTCGGAAGCAGGTATTCAGAAAACCTGCCCCATGAAACCCTCTCCAGCACCACTGAAGCACCACTTCAATCCTCCTGGCCTCTATGTCAGCCTCAGAACCTTCTGCATCAGCCCTCTGAGGCACTGCATAGCCTCTGGGCCCCTTTGCGTCACTCTTGTTGCCCTCTGCGTGGATGATGCAGGCCCTTTAGCCTCTGCGCTATCTATGCGTGGCCTGCTCTAGCTTATGTGTCCGCCTCTGCATTGGTCTCTTGGCACTATATCTACCTCTCTGTTCAATACTCACTGCCCCTTGCTGTTGATCACTGATTTGACTTTACTTAGCAACCCCATTCTAGTAAATTGAATGAATGGTCACTTTAGTGTATTCTCCCACTGACCCTTAAGCCTCCTCTTATACTTTTCTTGTTGGTCCTTGAATGGCTGAGATTACATATCTAATCAACGACTAAAATTAGATTTGGCTTGATCCATTTCTTTTGGAACCTTCTAACCCAGTTTTATATTAATACCCATTAATATTTCATTTTTCCTAAGTTTAGACTTAGGAACTCCATTAAAAATATTAATTATTTTAATATCTCCCAAACAGGTTAGAATCTGCCCAAACCATATCTGGGTCTTGGAGATCTCATGTACTTTAGCCTCTCCACCAATTTCCATGGCTAGATCACATCCGATGCTACCCCAAATCAACAAATATCACAAGAAATACATTATGCATGTAACATACACTTAACGAGTAATGGAGCCATAACAAATGAGTCACATTATCAAAAAATTAAACCAAAACTTTTGCTCATTAATTTTATTAAAGAATAAAAAATATAAACATTTTCATAGTACCAACCACATCAAGGACTTCCATGTTCGACCCGACCATAGATTGGGCTAAACCAATCCTTTCTTCCAGCCCAATCATCCTTGTGCCATATTCCAATCCTGAATTTGGGATCACATGGGATAAACCAAAACAACAACATACATGGAATTAGGATAAAACCACCTCCACCTACAACCATAGTGGTTTCACCTAATACCATTTCCATAAATCACCAAAACCAATACAAGCTTGGATGCCTTAGAATTTCTTCACCATACCCAGAGGAATTTTCCTGTCTCCACCCACTTGTCAAGAGATCACTTGGAGAAAACCATATCCACCCTCAACTCTTGGGATTTTCTTGAGACCACATCAACTAGGATCAAAAATATATTGGCATCCAAATCTCAACCAAACAAGAACCCACTACATCATGGCTATCCAAGAAATGACATAAGGCAAGGTTGTACATGATTGTTAATCTAGGAAAATCTCTATGCTAATGACAATAAAAATGACCAGAAAAAAAATGCATTCAAATCCCATCAAGATAATCAATCATGCACACTATTGCATACAAATCCTCAACTATTTTAAACCCTTGCTTACTATCGTTAACACATTCTTTCTGTTGTTTAAGCCTTCTCCTAGCTGGAAATTGCCTCTAAAAATTGTTGTAGCAATCCTCCTCTTGGTTGCAAATTGAATTCTCTTTTAGTTGCTTCTTTTCTTTGCTTATCTCTTGCTTCTATTACTTGTGTTCAAGTGTTGTAGCTTCTTTCTCCATTTCCTCTCTTTTTCCCCAAAGAGAATGCTAGAATCTTTTCTCTCATTTTCCTTGCATGCATATTCTTTTACTATTTTTATCCTTTTCTTGTATCTTCCTCTTCCCCACCTTCTGAAGTGGAATTTCTTTCATTTTCCTTTATTTCTTTTTGCATTTTTGTCTTATGTCCTTGCTGGCCTGTAATAATTCATTTTCCATTTATTTCCTTTTTCCTCTTTCCAATGCTAATTTCCATAGCTAATAAATAATTAACCACAAGTGGATCCCAATGCAATGTTTTTCCCCTCATTCAACTTGGAATATGTGTCCCTTGATCTTGGTTTGATATTTGATTTTAGTATGTCCATACATTATTTATTTACCTGGAAATTTAACCCGAGGTTCTTACAGTAACAATAATGTTTGTATATTGAATATGAAATCCAAAAGGATCTTCATGTTTATGATGATCTCTAACATTTCCTCTTCCACCTCTTTCACCTCCTAGAGGAGGTCTTCTACGTCCTCTACGTCTATTAATTTGGGGTATTTCTCCTCCTCCTCCAATGTCTCCATCATGTATCTCTCCTTCTCCTTCTATCATTGTTGATTCTTCAAAGCTTATGAAAGATTCCTCAACTATATTGGCTTCCTCTAGTTCCTCTATCAATGGTTCTTCAAGAAAAATTTCTTCTTCCTCTTCTTCTCCTTCCTCACTAGGTACTTCTAACTCTTGTCCAACGAGTTGTTCACCTATTGAAGAAAGGAAGATAACACCTTCAACTGTAGATGTAGGTTCTTCTAACATTGCTTCTATATATGAATTTGGTTGCTTTAAGGTTGTTCTCTAGGTAGAATTCGTGGTATGTGTACCTTAGGAAGTCTTATTTTACCTACAAAATATGGAATGTGTGATATGGAGGGTGGTGTGGCTCTTACAACACCACGTTGTCTAGTGGGGGTGGTTGGTGATGATGGGATTGAACTATGTCCTCTAACAAATCAACCCCTAGAATCTTGTTCCCTATACATGCATCCTAAATGATTTTAATATTAGTTTTTTAACTATGCATCTAAGAAAAGATGCAACTAAAATGAGATGTAATTGTAATAACTATGGTTAGGAAGAACCCCACAATAATGATGCACAAGTTCTTATCTCTCCTCCTAAATAGAGTTGTGGAAATAAAAAGACATTCTAAATTGGAAGTAAACGCGTATGTATAGCTCCCCGACAACGATGCCAAAATGTTGGGTAATTTAATTTTTGCTTAAATTACTTGAATTAAATTATCAATCCAAGTTCGTACACTTGTGAAGTAAACTTGCACAATATATGCTAGGAAATCGACTGTCAATGTAAAAGGAAATCTAACCTATTGAAATGAATTGCATGACTAAAATAAATTCCTATCCATGAAGGTGTAACAACCTCGGGTTAAAAGTTCATGTAATAAAGTTAATAAACGAAAAATATGATCAAGGTCATTGGACACGTATTCCAAGTTGAATGTTGGGCAAAACATCCTAGTAGGTGTTCATTTCGATTTATTATGGCTAAGGAAATTGGCAAAGGATTTGGAAAGGCAAAGTGACAATTATTAGCATTTATTTATGAAAATAAAGGAAAATGGGAGAAAAGGGAGATGAAAGGTCATAATTTTGCATGAGGAGGAAATTGAAGGAAAAATAGAGGAGAATGAAGAAATTAGAGGCCTCAATGATAAAAAGGCTTCTGAGGATCAATTCACAACCTTTTTTTAGTTGAGTTTTGGAATTGGTTCCAGAGAGGAGAATAACACCAATAGGAGAGAGCAAGCAAAGGAAGGAAAAGTAAAGCAAGGACCAAGCAAGAAAAGGTTGGATCAAGTGACTTCAACAAGAATACTTGTAGGTAACAGGTTGCATGTATGATTTCCTAGCTTGTTTTGGCGTGCATGATATATGAATTTGTGTATTTGGTTCATTTGTTGTCATTGGCATGGGTTTTTCTTGGTTGACAATGGTTTCAACCTCGCCTTTCCATTTATGGATAGCCATGGTGTGATAGGATTCATTCTTGGTTGAGCTTTGGATTGGCAGAAGGTTTTGGATTTGGGTGAGGTGGTCTCAGGAATATCCCAAGGGTTGGGGGTGAAGATGGTTTTCTATGGGAATCCCTCGACAGGTGGGTGGAGATAGGAAAATTCCTCAAGGGATGGTGAAGGAATTTTGAGGCATCCAAGCTTGGTTTGGTTTTGTGATCTTGGGACCGGTTTAGGTGAGATCAGGATAGTGTGAGGGCGGAGGTGGTTTAACCTATGGAATCCATTGGTTGTTTATGCATTGATTTATTCGATGAGATCCCACATTCATGCTTGGAATATGGAACGGGGGTGATTGGTTGAAAGAGAGATTAAGTTCATCCAAATCTATGGTCGGGTGGTATGTGGAAGTCCCTGACTTGGTTGGTTTTTGCATATGATTGATAAGAGCTCTCTCCCATTGTAATTCATGAGTAATTATACTTTTTAATATGTGGATTTAATGGTTGTTCTATCATTGTTATTTTTCTGGTTATATGCTCATTATAAGCATGGTTTTATGATAGATTCAAGTTATGGTTCTTATCATGTTTTTACTTGTAAAAGACTGGTTAATGAATGCATGACCTAATATATGTTATTGCAGCTATTGTGAGAAGGAATTAGACCTTCTTGATGTTTCCCAGATAAGTTTCAGATATCTATGTTCGGATATGCATCCATGACCTATTGATTTCATGTTCACCATGTGTTTGACGGAATGACTGTTAGGGTTAGACTTGGTTAGTTCAAGTCCTTGATTAAGTTTTGTGTTAGAGTCTTTGTTCTTTTTTCATTTATCATTATGGAAAGTTTTTTCAAGTTCCGGGTAATGGTCTGGATACTAGCCCTAAAAAAGTGGGTCAAATCCCATGATCGCATGCACAAAATTGGGTGAAAAAGACTATAGTCGCTCCCTTGCAGGCTTATGCATGCGACTGGAGGGTTACAGTCAAATTAAGGTAGTATAGTGCCATCGTCTAGGAGTCCAGATAAGTGAAAAATAAATTTACCTCAGGGTTTGGGCACCTGGAAGGGTGTCTTAGCTCTTGGGGGTCCTGTAACACCTAAGGGAAATCAGTAAGGTCTTGGTTTGTTGACTCCATTTCCTTAAGGTTGTTTAAGAGGTTGAGTCATGTCATAGTAGCCGTTAGCTCATGTTTACCCCGGGCAACCCAATGAAAGTGGGTAGATATGAGAGATGGTGTTACAAAAGATATCTAAAATGAGCACACACACTTTCTAAGAAAGCAAGACAAGCCTTATCAAAAGGTAATAGCTAGGAAATTAGTAAATTGTGAATTAGAAAGCAATATAATTTTTAATCTATTGAATTGAAATGGCAATTCTATTCTAGGAAGAAAATAAATGTGATTTTATGAAACCAATTATATTCTATGAAAGTTTTTTAAAGTTTAAAGTTTTTATTATAAATCATAGTCTAATGAACCATGAAAAATTATGTATTCTATGAAAACCATAAAGTTTATTTTATGAAAATTCAATTGACAATTCTATTCTAGAAAGCAATAAAACTGTTTCTAAGAAAGCAAATTAACTTTGTGCTATGGATAGTAAAGTTAGTCTATTCTATGATAATAAGCAAAGGATTGAATTGAAATTACATCTATTACGACAAATTGAGATTACTGGTGTGGGTGTTCAAAATTTAGAACTGCTCATGTTTGTTTATTATCTATAAATATGAGACTATATAATCCATAACCTTTTCTTTATTGATGTTTTTAGAATTGCATGAAAAAACATGTAAAAACCATATATGTAAACACTTAAAGAAGAAGTAACGTAAAATGATACCATAAAGACAATGCACCTAAAGTTTGATAACAAAGTTTGTCCAATGTGGAATATGTCTCTTGGCCTTGCTTCAACAATGGGGAGGCCTCTTCATTCATCTCAACAAAAATGAAAATGAGCACATGGAAAAATACATCATTATACCTCTGTTTTTTAGGATGACCTAAAAATGGGCTCCTGAAATCCAAAAACAGATTTCATTAGTGAAATCCTTGTGAAATTTTGAGTAAAATGAGTACAAACTCAGTTATATTCGCCACTGTCAACTCTAGACCCCCCAGAGAAGCTTCAAGATTCCACAATAGATAATGTATGAGAATACTTTGGGGAATATTTTAAGCAATATTCCATGGGAATATACCCCTGGGAATTATGCGCATAGGGTTCCAACCACACGGTTCTGCCCCTATCTTGGTTCTGTGACCCACGTTGTTCCGTTGGCTCTTGGTCCTCTGTCTGCTCGCTCCTCCATTTGAGTTACAAAGGGTTATTTTATATGTGATTGCCAATAATTTTTTTTTAAGTTTCTCCAGCTTGCAGACTGGCTGGCATAGTTTGTATTAAGAGTTTGGTTAGTGGGGGTTGTAGGTTCCAACCCCTCGCCAACCCATTTTATTTATATAAAACAACCATTCGTTTTTAAAAATCGTCGACCATTTTAACATATGTATATATATATATTATATATATATATGTTTATTGAACAAATTGCTAGCTGTGCCATAACCATTGACCGATTCGTGGATTGGCTTGGCCCAACTGGCTGCTAGTTGGATGCTATGTGGCACCATTTGATTGGGCCACGTGGCCCCATTCCATTGGGCCACACTTTGTCACCAACTTTAGTGGATGCCACCATATTTGGCGGTTCCGCCAACTTTAACCACAACCAAATCCCTTCACCAAATTTATATGAACTTACCAACTTTAGCCACTAGTTTGGCCAGATTGCCAATTTGGTGTTGGTCCAAATTTGTCTAGCATTAAGTAAATTATGTTTTTTTTTCCGCCAAGTTTGACCATAACTTTGACTGAGCATAACTTTCAAATACGAACTCAGATTTAGGCACTGTTTGCGCCGTTGGATTCCTTATGATGAGAATTTTGACTTGGTTGGTTGGGCCAAGCCAACCCATGAATTGGTTGATGGTTATGGCATAGTTAGTAGTTTGTTCAATAAACACACACACACACACACACACACACAGATATATACAACCTAGGCGCACGCAAAAAGGCCAGTTAGTGTAGCTAAAAGGCTCCATTTGCACGCACAACTCAGCCCGAGTGCAACAACAACTGGAATTTCCAAGTTTCGAGAGTGTGACTAAAGACTCTATTCCATATTTTTAGGCAAGCCTATAGGTCAACTTCCTAGATCTACCCAAAACTTTCTAGAACTTCCTCAATAGTCTCTATGAATATTCAGGCTCTGTTTCTAAGACTTATTCTTGCTCAAGCTTGAATAACACATAACAATCATTTATACAAACACTTGGTAAACATAATAAATGTAGGTCATGAATGCATATTTGTTCATTGGCTCATTAGTTTCATTAGAGGTTCATGAAGAAGGCTTACTACCCTCTCAATCTAGCTGCAATAAACACTTGTTAAATCATTCATTCATATAACCATTCAATAACTTATCAAACCATGAAAAAATCCATAACAAGAGCACATAAAATAAACAAAATAACCAATACTTGTGCTCATTGAATTTAATAAGAAATAACACATAATAACATATGCATAAAATTAACCAAGTCAAGTACTTCTATGTACCACTTGACCATAAATTGGGCTAAACGAATTATTTCTTTCAACCAATCACCCTCATGCCATATTCCAATCATGAATGTGGGATTGCATGGGATAAACCAAACATACTGAAATAGGGAATCCATAGGTTAAACCACCTCCACCCTCAAGCCACAATGATTTCACCTAAACCGGTTTAGAAATCATCAAAAACCATACAAGCTTGAATGCGTTAGGATTTCTTCACCATACCCATAGGAATTTTCCTGTCTCCACCCACCTGTCAAGAGCTTCCCGAGAAAACTATCTCCACCCCGAACCCTTGGGATTTTCCCGAGACCACCTCAACCGGATCTGAATCCACTATTAATCCAAAGCTCAACCAAAAAGAAAACCCACTATACCATGGTTATGCAAGAAATGACAAGGAAATGTTTTACATCACTGTCAATCTAGGAAAATCCCATGCCAATGATAGCAAACATGACCAATAAATCAATGCATAAACCATGCATTCACATCCCAATAAGATAATCAAACATGCAACCTGTTACCTGCAAAATCCTTTAGTTGTTTTCCCTTTCTTTGCTTTATTTCTTCCCTTGCTTACTGTTGTCGAATCTTCTTCTTACACTCCCTTTCTTTCCTTGCTTTCTTGCTTGTGTCTTCCTTGTGTCCAAGTGATCTCTCTCTTTCTCTTCTCCAAAAATGAATGAATGTGCCAGAATGAAGTACATCCCTTTTTTCTTTCCTTTTCCTTTTCCTTTTTCTTCATTTTCCCTTGCATACATATTCTTGTCTCTTCATCTTCTTTTGCTCTTCTTTTCCTTTATTTCTCGAATTAATTGCCATTTATTGCCCTTTGCCTTTTTCCAATGCCAATGTCAATTTCCATAGCCAATAATAAACCACAAGTGGATCCCAATATAATTTTTTTTTCCTTCATTTAGCTTGGAATATGTGTCCCATGATTTCGATTTTATTTTTCCTTTATAATGTCCCCTAATTACATGGAAACTTAACCTGAGATTGTTACAAACCCCTCCCATTTGGGGGAAAAATTTCCTTGGTGTTCTATGACAGTTATAATGAAACAAAACTACTAAAACATGATAAACATACTGCTTATGGAGCTATATAAACACAACTCAATATAGTATTTACAATGAAATAATGCTTATTGGAGTTTTATAACCACAACTTAATGCAATGTTTACAATGACACACACACACACACACACACACACACACACACACACACACACATATGAAGTCACATTTTCTTTAACCAACAAATAAGGAAGGATGTAATGCCTGTATCTGATCAACCATCTCCCATGTAGCTTCATCATGCGCAAATTTCTTCCACTTCACTTTAACTTGCTCTATTGCTTGGTTTTGGAGCATGAGCTTCTTCCACTATAGGATGCATTAAGGCTCTGTCTATAGCTCTCCTTTTGGTTCCACCTACAATAAAAACCAATCAATCAGATGATAAACATCTTGTACATATATTTTAAGCAATGAAACATGGAAAAGATCATGGATTTTCACTTATGGAGGCAAATCAAGTATGTAGGCAACTAGTTTATTCCTCTCAAGGATCTCAAAAGGTCCATAATACCAAGGTGCCAATTTGGCACATGATCCAATCTTCAAGGAGCTCTTCTTAGGCTTGATACACAAGTACACATAATTTCAAACCTAAAACTCCTTAAATACTTTATGTTGATCCGCATAAATTATTTGCCTATCCTGTGCTGCCTTCAAATTCTTTCTATTAACCTGCATCTCTTGCTCCATCTCTCTCAACATATCTGATCCAATCAACACCATGTTCACTAGATCACTCCAACTGATAGGAGTATTACAACTCCTCCCATAGAGACCCTCAAATGGACTCATCTTCAAGGATTTTTGATATCCATTATTATAAGAAAACTCCACCAATGAAAGATACTCCTCCCACTTCCTTTGTTGATGCATGACATACATCCTCAACATATCCCTAAGAATCCTATTAATCCTCTTTGTCTTTCCATGTGTTTGTGAATGATGAGTTGTAACAAAGGCTAACTCTATCCCCAAGCCTCCAACAAACTCCTTCCGAAACCTGGAAGTGAACTTGGCATCCCAGTCTGATATAATCTTTTTGGGAACTCCATGCAACCTCACTATCTCCTTAATGAAAACTTGAGCCACTTCAATGGATAAATTAGTACAATTAACTGCAATGAAGTGAGCCACCTTTCTCAACATGTCAACTACAACCATGATGGAGTCATGCTACATTGATGTCCTTGGAAATACTATAATAAAACCCATGAAAATGACCTCCCATTTCCATTTTAGAATCACAATAGGCTGCAACAAACAAGCTGGATGCTTGCGTTCAACTTTCACTTGTTGACAGTCCAAGCACTTAGCAACAAACTCAGTGACCTATTTATTCAAATTAGGCCAATAATAGAACTTCTTGATAATTTTCAAATTCTTCTAGTATCTTGGGTGGCCCGAATATGGCTTGACATGAAACTCTCTCAAAATAGGCTTCTTCAATTCACCTCTATTAGGCACATAGATCATACTCTTGAACCTAAGCAAGCCATCTGTTGTAAGATGATACTCCTCATTCTTATCACCTTGTTGCTACAACCTTTGCTTCAATTGTTGGTACCTTTCATCATGCTGCCTTGCATGTAAGATCTGCTATTGTAAGTCTGTCCTATATGAGTTCACAACTGAAATATGATTCAACTGCACTCTCTTACTGAGAGCATCTACAACCTTGTTCTCCTTACCTTTGATGTATCGTATTTCAAAATCAAACTCACTAAGAGTAGCCAACCATCTAGCTTTCCTTGCATTTAGATTGGGTTGGTCAAACAAGTACCTCAATCCACTCTGATCACTCATAAAGATGAACCTCCTGCTAAAGAGATAATGCCTCCACATCTTTAATGCACGAATGAGTTTCTAACTAAATATCATGAGTCACATAATTCTACTCATGTTCATTTAACTTTTGTGATCCATAACACACCGCCTACCCTTCTTGCATCAAGACTCTACTCAGTCCTTTCGTGCAAGAATTTGTATAAACCACAAAGTCTTTATTAGGATCTGGAGCATTGGTAAGCAATTGCTTCAACTGATAAGAACTAGCTGCACACTCAATAGTCCATTAAAACTTCTTTTCTTTCCTTTGCAAGTATGTAATATGATAGCCAATCCTTGAGAAGTTCTTGATAAACCTCTTGTAATAACCTGCTAGTCCCAAGAATGATCTGACCTCATCCACATTCTTCGGAGTTGGCCACTCCATGATAGCCTTAATCTTATCTGGATCCACTACTATCCCTTCCTTGGAAACAAGATGTCCCAAGTAATGAATTTGAGCCTGAAAGAAGCTACACTTGTTGAGATTGGCATACAACTTATGATCTCTCAACAACCTCAATACTGTTCCTGATGCTCTGCATGCTCTTCCTCATTCTTTAAATATACCGATATATAATCAATAAAGACTATCACAAACTTATTCATATAAGGGCATAACACATTGTTCATCATGCACATGAAGGTGGCTGGAGCATTGGTAGGAATGAAAGGAACCACCAAAAATTCATGGTGCCCATACCTCGTACAAAATGCAGTCTTCTTCTTTGATGCACACCTGATGATATCCTGTTCTTAAATCAATCTTTGAAAATGTTGCTTCTCCCTTCATCTGACCAAATAAATCATCAATATGAGGTAGTGGATACTTTTTTTTTTTTATAGTCACCTTGTTTAGCTTCCTATAATCAATGCACAATCTGAGTGTACCGTCCTTCTTCTTTACAAACAACATTGGTGCTCCCCAGGGAGATACACTTGGCCTTATGTATCCCTTATCAAACATCTCTTTAAATTGAAACTTCAGTTCCACCAACTCGGGCGTGCTCATCCTGTATGGTGCCTTAGATGCTGGTGCTACTCCTAGCATAAAATCAATAGAGAAATCCACCTCTCTATGAGGAGGCAAATCTGGAATATTTGTAGAAAGCACATCCTCAAACTAATGTAAGACATGATATCTTTTCAGGATTTCACCATCCTCATCATCCTTCCCTTTATCACTAGAAAAATGTACTGCAAACAATAAACATCCTTTCCTGTGACCGTGCTTAGCTTGCATGGTTGTAACCATCCTCACTGATGTAGGCTTCTTGTTTCCCTGCAAGACTATCTTTTCTCCATTCTCATCTAGGCACTTAATAGCCTTATCATAACAATCCACCTTGGTCTTGTGTATAAATAACCAATCCATGCCCAAAAGCATGGTATATGCACCCAAAGGAAGCAAATGCAGGTTTGTTGTTGTAGGCATGCTATTAAGCTCAAATGCACAAAACTTCACCCAATGACGAACTCTTTTCTCGGTCCCTATAGCCAACTGTACAACCCAAGATTTTACATGCACTTCCTTATTCAAACGAAATTTATTCACGAATTCATGACTAATATAACTATAATTTGATCCATGATCAATCAAAATAGAAACAACTTGATCAGAAAGCTTACCTTCCATCTCAATTATGAATTCCTGGTGATTTTCCTACCTATTATCAACTACTGCATAAATCCAAGGAATGCTCTGACTTACATTGAAAATTGTCTGTGCCTCCCGAGCATTGTAGATTTGAGGCCTACAACCGTGATATAGAGGATAATCCTTCTTGCGATGATCCTTACCACAAATCCAACACTTCAAAGGCTATCTACCATTGACTTTATTTTGATTCTACCTGAGATGAGACCCATATCATTTCTTAGCTGCATTAGACTTCTTATGCAGAGCCACATTTTCCTTGTCACCTACATCTCGAGATATTCCTCACTTCTTAGGCCATTTTCCTTTAATCTTCTCATTACCCTTCTAATCACGCTTGAACTTAGGCTTGTGCTTTGACTATTCATAGCAATGCTTCAACTTCTTGATGGATTCCTCAAATGACTAAGGCTCATCAAACTCAATATGGTCTTTGAATGATAATGGAAATCTATTGATGAATCTTTGGATATTTTCTTTCTCATCCTTTAGATAGGGAACATATCTCATCAACTCTAGAAATTTGGTTATATATTCTTCATTTGACATGGAACCCATCGTGATCTCATAGAATTCCTTGGACTTTCCATCATAATATCTCTCAGATAGGTACTTCTTCCTAAAGAGTCTTTCAAATTCTTCCCAATTCATCTCCTCTTCCCTGGTGTCTCTAACATGTTCGAAATCTTCCCACCAGATATATTCTTTTCATTTGAGACTGAAAATAGCTATATTGACTTTAATATTCTTTGAGTAATCATGAAGTTTTAAAAATTTCCTTATTCCAAGCAGCCACGCTTCTACATCTTTTGATTTGGTCATCTCACCATCAAAAGTAGGAGGCTTGGTTTTCTTAAATTCTGCTGGCGAATACCCCATCTCAATCCTCCTATAATGGTGTTGGTGGCGATGGCGATGATGTCTCTCAGAAGCAAAGCTAGAATAAAATCCATGCATACTAGCCCTCCTCTCTGGTGTATCTAAGAATTTGCCACTCTTTACTGAGTCATCCTTGTCCATCCTATACCTTTTATGAGACATGCTTCCATTTGCATCATTATTCTTTTCTTTCTGTCTATCTCCATGAATAATCCCTAGTTGTACCTGCTTTTGTAAATCTAAAAGGCTTTGAAGGATAACTGCATTAACCTCGACTTGCTTCTCTTAAGCTTTCACAAGGCTTTCTTGTGCTTCAATCAACAACTCATTATCTGCCTTGCAACTTATAATGTTTGCCTTCAAACTTCTCAATGTATTTGCTAAATCAAGAGATTTCCGCTATCCTTACTGTTCAACTATTCTCTCCTACCCAAATGATTTCTCTTCTGGTCTGTATTGGGAGTCATATGAAATGTAATCAACCATTCTTCTCTTCATCTCTTGGCCTTCTATTTTCCTGCAACATATCATTGTTATATAAAATAAAATGCATAATCAAAAGCATTACCTCGACTTACTACTGGTGAAGCTATTACATCTGCATAGGTCAATCAAGATTAGCACGTTACAAGCATATCATGTACATGGATGTAATAGAAATACCAATAAATAGCTTACATGCATGCATAATAAACATATAGACAAGTAACATGCATTTACAACAATATGCATTTACCTCGAGGTCCAGTGTTGTGAACTTGCTCTAACACTACTTTCTAACTCCCCACCCCACATTTACAAGTTCACTGGGTTAAACACAAGCCGAGAGTTACTATGCATGACCCAACTTCCAAGATTTAGTTATGGAAATGGGGCCTAACTTACCAAACTTGTTCAACACTTACTGCAACACTCAGGAAAACTCGAGAAAACCCTTAATAGACTGATTCCACTAGTGACCTTTCTCCTGAGTCTAGACCACTTGTTGACCTCATTTATAACCTTGTCTCATGCACAAAGGCCAGTAAATGCAGCCATAAGGCTCCAGCTGCACGCACAACTTAGCCTCAGTGCGACTACAACCAAAATTTCCCAATTTTGAGAGTGTGGTCAAAGGCTATGCTTCGAATTTTTAAGCAAGACTACATTCCATCTGCCAAAATTTTCCTAGAACTTTCTAGAACTTCCTTAGTAGCCTCTATGAGTCTTCAAGCTTTGTTTCCAAGTCTTATTCTTGCTCAAGCTTGCATAACACATAACATTAATTTATACAAACACTTGGTAAACATAGTAACTATAGGTTATGAATGAATATCTATTCACTATCTCATTAGTTTCATCAGAGGTTCATCAAGAAGGCTTACTTCCCTCCCAAGCTAGCTGCAACAAACTTGTTAAGTCATACATTCATACAACCATTGAATAACTTATCGAACCATGAAAAAGATCCATAACAAGAGCACATCATATAATAAGAATGTACCATGCCTATAACCATCATTTAACTAGAATGAATCCATGACAAATCAGACATAAAATGAACACAATAACCAATACTTGTGTTGCTTGATCTTAATAAGAAATAACACATAATAACATATGCATAAAGCCAACCAAATCAGGGAATTCCACATACAACCCGACCATAGATTGGGATGAACCAATTCTTTCTTTCAACCAATCACCCCATACCATATTCAAGGCATGAATGTGGGATCACATGAGATAAACCAATAATAACCAAACATGTAATTTGAAGGTTAAACCACCTACACCCTTAAGCCACAATGATTTCACCTAAACCGGTTCAAAAATCACAAAAAATAATACAAGCTTGGATACCTCTGGATTTCTTCACCATACCCAGAGAATTTTTCTTGTATCCAACCACTTGTCAAGAACTTAACCATCTCCACCCTCAACCCTTGGGATTTTCTCGAGACCACCTCAACCAGATCCAAATTCATTGACATTCCAAAGCTCAACCAAAAATAAAACCCACTATACCATGGCTATCCAGGAAATGGCAAGGCAAGGTTGTACATCATTGTCAATCCAGGAAAATCCCATGGAAATGACAACAAACATGACCAATAAACCAATGCATAAACCATGCATTCACATTCCAACAAGATAATAAAACATGCAGCTTGTTAACTGCAAAATCCTCTTGAAGTTTTCCCATTCTTTGCTTGATTTCTGCCCTTGCTTAATGCTGTTCAATCTTCTTCTTGCGCTCCCTTGATTTCCTTGATTGCTTGCTTGTGTCTTCCTTATGTCCAAGTGCTCTATCTCTTTCTCTTCTCCAAAAATGATTGAATGTGCTAGGATGAAGTCTCTCCCACTTTTCGTTTCTTTTCCTTTTTCTTTTCTTCATTTTTCTCTTGCATGCATATTCTTGTCTCTTCATATTCCTTTTCTCTTATTTTCCTTTATTTCTTGAATTAATTTCCATTTATTTCCCTTTTACTTTTTCCAATGCCAATGCTAATTTCCAAAGCTAATAACATACCATAAGTGGATCCAAATATAATGTGTTTCCCTACATTCATTTTCGAATACATGTCCCATGAACTTGGTTTTACTTTGCCTTTATAATGTCCCTTTATTACGTGTAAACTTAACCCAAGGCTGTTACACAAGGCATGTCTCACAACTTGCAAGATTTCAAGCAAGACCTTACTTTCCAAGACACTCATGGTCAAGTTTTACAACAAAACTCATATCCCTTTCTATCCAACTAAAGGCCAAAATATCACTATGTTGCATTCATAAGTGATGTTATATACTTCATCACTTTTACAAGTTTTCGCCCATCTATGCGGTCTTACAAAGAAACATGTGATTTACGATGGTGGCCATGCACAATTACTTGAAAAGGCTACCCATCTCTTATCTAACTAGGCTAGTGGGCTTTGTTCCTGTATCTGGCTTCTTTGTTGAAGTACTTCATTCGTAGGCTCTTTCATAGGTGCTTTCATATGCTCTTGGTCCTTCTTTTTTTGTAACTTTGGATGGAGCTTCTAACATGTGGATTTCTAATTTCCACTCTTGTTGCAATGGCTGCAATGCTTTTTCTTCCTTCAAACTTTCTTGACTTTATTTTAAGTCTCTTTCCTGGGTGACAAATACTTCCTTGAGTGATTATATTTGGTGAGGCTCTGGCGAGGCAAACTTTAATTAGTTATTCCTATGAAATGCTCACTAGAACGAGAAGGTTGTGATGTTCTCTCAACATCCTGCACTGACTCAGACTTATCTCTTGAAGACTCTCTTATCTCTGTGGGTTTGGAGTGTATTTCAAATGCACCAAAATCATCATCATAATGGGAACATGAAACTAAAAAATCACTAACATTGTTTACCTCAATTCCCGATTCTGAAGTAGGTGATGATGGCTTCGCTAAGCCTTCATTGCACTTCAACTTTTCCAAGGACTCTAATGTGGCTTGTAACTAAAACTGCAATCCCTGTTTCTCCTCTTTTTCTTCTTGTAGCAATCTTCTTAGTTCAACATTCTTTGCTTGAAATCCCTAGTTGATCTCCTCAAGTTCTTGGAGCAGTGCATTCTTTGATGTTTTTCCCATCATTAGTCCAACACCAGCAATCCCAACAACTTTGACCTTTGTCTCATTGCCTGAATCATAACCCAGGTATAATTGGTCCAACAACTATAATTCCAACAACTACAATATTTGTCTCATCGCCTGAATCATAACCTACGTCATGTTACACTGTAGCAACAATTTTCTGCTTCTTTTTTCCACCATAATTCTTAGGCTTCAATTTTGGATGTAGTTTACAACATTTCTCCTCATCATGACCTTCTTTCTCACAATGAGAGCAAGAGGGATTTTCTGCCTTTTTCTTTGTTGTCATTGGCTTATTTGCATGGTCATCTTGTTCATGCTTTCCCCTTCTTTCAAGGTGAATAACTTTCACACTAGCTTCATCAAGAGCAGTGGGTTCAAACAACAACAATGAATTTCGAAGATAACTATGTAAAGTGCCAATACATTTCATCAAAGTATCTAGTAAATCTAAAGAAATACCCAATGCCAATGCTTGCTTCCGAAATTCCTCTATGAAATTTATAAATTTTTGGCCTTTTCCCTAACTCAAATGTTACCACTCCATCATGTCTTTTTTTCTAGTAACCCAACGGATAAAATTTCCCTCTTAATGAAAAAACAAACTCAAACAATGAAGAAAGGAGTTTACCATTATGTTTGCCACCTTTCTGAAGTTTTATCTCTCACCATACAAGAGTTGTCCCTCCCAATCGAAGAGATGCCAACTGGATCTTTGTCTCATCCTCTTTGACTTGTTGTATTAAAAAATATACTTCAATATGTCTTATCTAGTTGTTTATATTTTCTACATTAGATTCTCCATTAAACATGGGAAAATCAAATATTGCATACAACTTAAAAAAACGATTTTTAGAAGCATCTCTATGTTGCCTATTAGAATGATGAGAAGAAGATGAAGAAGAAGAACATTCACTTGAAGATGGAGATGGAGGTTGAGGAGGTTCTCCTCCATTTCTCTGATTTATCGAAGCATTGTCCTCTAGTTTCTCTTTCTTCTTCTTTTCCTTCTTTAAAAGTTTCTTCTCATAGTATGCAAACAATTTATCTACCATATTTTCCATATTGTAGAAATATTTACAGAAAGCTTGCTCATTCTTGGTATGGGCATCATCATCTTCCATTTTCCTTCTGTGTTGTACGTCCAATCTCTGGGTCAGAATACTTGAGTTTCCTTCACCCTTTCTGATTTTTCCACTGGTTATCAACCACACTCACAATTCAAATCAACAAGAAGACCGCTTTGATACCAACACGATCCAAAATATTTTCTTCATTGATGTTTTCATAGTTGCATCAATGAACCTGTAAAAACCATATATGCAAACACTTAAAGAAGAAGTAGCATAAAGGAGACCATAAATATAATGCACTCGAAATTCGATAATGGAGCTTGTCCAATGTGGACTACATATCTGGGCCGTAATTCAATAACGGGGACGACTCTTCATTCATCTTAGAAAAAATGAAAATGAGTACATGGAAAAATACATCAGTAGACCTCCACTTATGAGGATGACCTAAAAAAGGGTTACTCAAATCCAACTGCACCAATGAAATCCCTATGAAATTTTTAGTAAAATGGGTATAAACTCACCTATATTCCACCACCGTTAACTCTGGATCCCCCAGAGAATCTTCAAGATTCCTTAGCAATATTTTTATGATAATATTCTAAACAATATTCCCTAGGAATATACTCTTGGGAATCATTCCCACAAGGTTCCATCCACACAGTTCTGCCCCTATCTTGGTTTTGCGACTTGTGTTTTTCCATTGACTCTCAGCCCTCTGTCTACTCACTCCTCCATTTGAATGACAAAGGGTTTTTTTATATGTGAATCTGGAGAGTCTGGCTGGCATGATTTGTGTTAAGATTTTGGTTAGCGGGGGTCGCAGGTTTCATCCCCTTGCTGAGCCATTTTATTATATGTAAAAAAACCTTCCTTTATAAAAACCACCGA
>APFE031190114.1:0-21622 GCA_000404065.3 Pinus taeda | reverse complement strand
AAATTGACAACTGACTATGCCATAACCGTTGATTGGGATGCTAGCTAGGTGCCACATGGCACCATTTGATTGGGCCACGTGGCCTCATTCTATTGGACCACACTTTGTCACCAACTTTAAAGGATATTTCCACATTTGGCAGTTCCACCAACTTTAACCACAAACAAATCCCTTTGCCAAATTTATCTGAACTTTGCCAACTTTAGCCGTTGGTTTGGCTAGACTGGCAAATTAACACTGATCTAAATTTGTATGGTGCCAACTAAATTCTGTCTTTTTGCCAAGTTTGACCACAACTTTGACTGAGCATAACTTTTGCATATGAACTCAGATTAATGCATTATTTGTGTTGTTGGATTCCTTGAAATAAGATCTTCGACTTGGTCATGGTTTCACTAAGATTCAAGGACTCTTATGTTTGGGGTCATTAGGGATCTATTGATAGTACTGGACCTTCCAACATGTCAAGGGGATCTCCCCGGTAAGAAGTCCCAATTAGACCTCAGACCGTTTGGTGTAGGAGTCCTAATAATGGGTTGTAAGGTAATGCCTTGACCGCAATGTCACACAGAGACAAGTATGATAACTCCGTCAGTAGCAAGGGTGTGACCACTGTAGTGAGTCAAGGAAAGTGAATGAGAGGTTCTAACACAAATGGGCTGGGATGAGTGCGCTCCTTGACAACCTGTATCAGTACTTAGCTAGGAAGGGAACACACGATCAAAGATGCATCACAAAATGGAAAGAAAATTAGTTGACAATCCAAAGTGATGGTTAAACCAACAACACGTCTGCAACAAGATTCATATAATTTCATACTAAGCAGTTCATACACAAATACATAAGTTAAACAACATACATCATTAAAGCAACCAGAGCAGTCCAACTACAATAACAACATATGCATGAAACTGTGCTGGCTCTTATTATATAAAGAAGTGTAAGTTCCAATCATACAATACATCCATGTAAACCTGCTAGCCCCAACAGTGAAACGTTATAGCCACATCTGCCTGCTCCTCCAAAGAGATGAACTAGCTCCGTGTAGTGGAGAAGCCAAGGCACGTTACAATACTGTCCAAGCTTTCTTCAAGATAGTCTTAATAGAAGCTTGGCTGACCAAAAGCCTATACAATGAGTTATGAGGGAATATTTATAGAAAAGGGTAGGGTGACCCTTGAGATTCCCCTTTGTGACTTTTCAACTACCCTCATGACTCTTCACCTACTCTATGACTGTTACATTCACTATTGACACTTGACTTACACTTTACATGACTCAACATTACAATGAACATGTACCCGTGTGAACACAATGGATTGAGCAAGCCAAACTAGAGATCACTCTTGTTAGTGTCAGTCTTGTTTGCCTGTCACCAGTGATCAAATGTGCTTTTACTAAGCTTGTTAGGAGTCTCAAAATCAAATTTTACCATGTCATTAGGTTTACATAGTAAAATTTGGTCTCTGTTTAGTTGGTCTAGGAATGAGTTCTGTCTTTTTGAAAAGTCACTTATGCTAGTCACCTATCTCATTCACATGAAGGTGTCATAATAAAAACAAGTTCTCTTCATATTAGTCATCATCATCATACCATTTAGTTTCAATTTTTTCATTAGGTCATTAGGGTTTCCAAGGTCCATCATTATCATTTGTAAAACCAACAGTGAATAAAGCATGATAAACAACTCTTTGACATTAACTTGTTGAGTTTTCACAAGTTCATCGTGATTTCAATTTGAAAGGCTCCAGAAGAAGAAGTTCCAGTGCTCACAAAGTGAAAATACAGCCTAGGTTTTAGCCTTCTAAGGTGACTCTGTTTTCAAAAGTGAAAAATCAGTTTTTCAAAGGTTTGCGGGTCCCATTTCTTTTCAAAAAGGAAATTGATTTTCCTATATAAACTAAAAAGCCCCAAACTCATCTTATTTGCCTCTCATTCATCATTGTGCATTGAGAGCTCCCTTCCATTAGTGAGAAAAACTCAATTTCCTAGGAAAATTTGGCAAAATTTTTGTGGCGCTGTGCTCAGAGACACTGCGCTGTGCTTGGGAGGCCAGTGCTGTGCTGCACTCAGGAAGACTGCGCTGCGTTTCGACCAGATTAGGTCAAATTTGCCTGAAACTCACCCAAATTGGATTTTTAAGCTTACTCATCCTTTTTCTTGCAATCCTAAGCTCATCTCCAAGTAAGTACATCACCTTAATCACCTTTTTATTTTGCAAGATGAATTCAAACCAAAGATTTCTTCATTTAGGGTTTCTAGTGAATTTGTCATGAAATGATGATAGGGTTGATGATGGTCATTTAGTTTTCTTGATTTTAAACATGCAAAATCTCATCCTATACCTCCACACATGTTTAATATGCTATATGAACCACTGAACCAACCTCAAACCATTAAATTACTTCACTAAAAGTGAAACCCTAGCTCATTCTTATGGGATTTGGACAATTTTCCTAGAAACCCATATTTTTCCCCTTTCATAAACACATTGTCCCTTCATTTCACTTCCTTTCATTTTCATCAGTTTTTCATAGTCCATATCTACCTCTTTCAAATTCCCTTTGCCATTTTTTCAACTCCACCTAACCATCATTTCATTTTTTACTCATCCCTCATTTTTTTTTCTCATTTTCCTGTTGCTAGGGTTTCTGTCACCATGGAAGAAGACTCTTCACCAGAGAGGAAGAAACATCAAAAGGGAGGAAAAATTCTTAGATATGAGCCATCTAACTATAATGAAATCAATTCATCTCGCTTTGTCAAACGGTGCTTTGAAGATGTGAATTGCTTAGATTTTTGCAAAAGGGTGTGTGAAGTGGGTTTCCATGAGTAGTTGACATATTGGGTTGCTACTCATTTGAAAGGTGAAATTACTATTATTGCTGGTGTTGAATTCACTTTTTAAGTGGCCTCTATTTCACTTGTTATAGGGCTACCAGATCATGGTGAATATTGGTTCAAGGGGATGAACTTAGATCTTGAAAATTATAGACCTTCCTTGAAAACACCATAGGGAAAAACGTGCTCATATATACCTTTCAGGTACCTATTGGAAAAGTATGCCCCCTTGATGAAGGTTGTCATGAAATTCTTCACATGTGAAGGAAGATTCTCTAGAATATATGCCTATCATATTCGACTCTTAATGCACTTTACAACTCATAAACCACTCAATATATGAAAATATCTGTGTAGGAGCCTTGCCAAGATGTCAGAGAGGATACACATGAAGAAGAAAGAGCACTATCTTGGTATATTTCATGATATTCTAATCAAGACTATAGTCCTTTATCAACTTGTAGAGAAGAATATGACATGGGAATCTTTCATGGAGACAGCTCTGGAATGGCATGAATCCAATGTGGCAACTCAACCTTCTAGCATGCCAACATAGAAAATGGAAATTGGGTCTTTTAGAAAATCAATGGAAATGCCTAAAGAACCCAAACCTGAGGTGACTAGGATGTACAAGAGAGGAAAGAGGCTTGTGTTTGCTTCTCATGGTGAGAAAGGGGCCAAGCCTTCTACATCAGCAAAACAGGGACCATCAGTGTAGGATAAGGACTTGGTTGAGCATGAGTTTGAGTTGGTTGACTTAGAGGCAGAAAATGAGACTTCAAGCATGCAAAAAATTATCAGAGACAAATATTATTAGATCAAGGAACTCAAAGTCAACATGGAAAGAGAAACATACATCATCTCATTCATAGACCAAGAGAATAGTCAATTGAAGGCAAAACAATTGATCATGCAAAAAGAGAAAACCAAACTATTGCAGCAGGTCAGCAAGGGAAAATTAGTCATTGAGACAAATGAGCCTGAAGGAACACAAGGAAAAGGTAAGAGAAAAAGGCCAAGAACTAAAGGGCTTAAGAAGGCATTACAGGAAGAAGAAAAACACATCTTACTGAATGAGGAGCCAGACCTAGAGGACATAATTGCTTTCGAGGTTAGTCAAGACAAAGAGTATTGGTTAAATAGGGTCAATGACCACTTTGAGAAGCTTCTAGACAAATATAATAGAGGCAATCAGCTGCTAAGGCACATGACATGCCATTACCAGGCTCAGAACATGATTTGTACTGTCAAGGTCAAGCAATGTGAAAAACAAGCTCAAAGAAGCCCAAAAGGACCAAAATGATGAAGGAAACTTGAGATGCTTGCTAAAGCTTCCATGAGGGCTTAACATGCCTCATTTTACAACTCTTGACCAATTTTGAGGAAATTTTGATCATTTTAGGTTTTTTGCAAATTTTGGTGCCTTATTCAGAAAATCAACGGTTCCAAGAGTGTAGCGCCTTGGCGCTGCGCTTCTTCCTCAGGCACCCATTTCAAGAAAATTTTGCATTTTTGAAAATCCCTTGGCATCCTCTAAAAATGCATTTCTTCATATTTTCAGAGGTGGCCTAAATTTTGAGAAAAGTGGCAAAAAAGTGGCAAAAAATAGCTTTGTAAACCTTTTTTTGACAGGCGCAATTCTCCTGGAGTGACCTTGGGAGAATGGATTTTTGAAGGCCTTCCCACGGGTCATTTTAAAAAATTCAAGGTGTTATGGAAACTAGACTTGAAAATCTAGCTGAAGGTTCTCTCAGATATTAATTTGGAACTCAAGAAGCTGCGCTTCTGCAATTTCGTGTGTTTTTAATTGTAAATTTCACTATGTAAATTTTCTAGCTTTCAGTTTGACTTGGTCAAAGTCAAAACTCTTAATGTAATGGCTCTTGTTTTGAGGTTAGATGATGTAGGAATGAATAAATGTACATAATAGGTTGTTTTTTTTAATGTTTAATAGGCCTCATTAAAGAAGCAAACTCCTAAACAAAGTCTCAAAGAAGTGTTTGAGTTTTACCTGCTCACTCTCACCTGTTGGTTGAGAGAATATTGGAATCAGTTCCACCACCTATGAATTCGACTCCTGAAGGTGGGGAAGTGGTCTAGGTGAGCCTATATGTATCATTTCTCTTTCAGAGAGAAGGGTTTGACTTTTGTGGAGGAGGCTGGCATGTTTATGTTTTCTTCAACTAATACAGAGGCAATTGCAACTATTTTGAAGGAACTCTAGTCGAATGAGTGCATGGTGTTTGTTCTTATTTCTATCATTTTTTTTTGTTAATGGTTAAATCATATTTCTACACATGTTTTGTCTTCATTCTATGGATTAACTTGCAGTTAAATAGACAAGATTCTTGATTTCAAGCTCTGTTTATATGGTTTTCATAGTTGTGTTTCTTTCTTCTAAAAGCTAATGAACTCATACTTGCATATGCTCGGTAGTCTCTTCAAAAATTTCTATTATATACTACATTGACAATATTCCAAGTACACCATGGCCTTCTGATATCTAGCTCCTTTCTATATTTTTCTCTGCCTTCCTAAAGCCTAGACCTAATCACTAGCTCTAAGCCCTAGTCCAACAAACCATAAAATCTCAAATTCATCAACACACAAACAAATATGTAGATCTAGCCTAAAAATTTGGTTCTTTAAAGCTATTCATTGACAAAAACTTTGAGAGATCCTAAAAGTGGTTTGAGGTTACCCTTCTTGATCTCCTCCTCAGCCTAGGAAATTGTAAGGGATAAAAACTGACTTAGACAACTATAAAAGTCCAACTGCTCGAAATCCTCATGCTGATCAATAGTAACATATTGATGCCAAGCTCTGTAGTCTCTGATAGTGTTTGTGTGTTTTGTAGTGACATCAGTCTAAAAACTAACCTTCACCTCCATAGCATCTGGGTACACTACTCGGGCTCCTTTGTCCAACTCGTTTGAAAGCATGTACATCATTGTCTTCAATGTGGCTAGGCCATCAACATACTTGTGCATGATGTCTACACTGATAGGCAAGTCTGGGCTAGTGGTGATGCGCATCAACTTGTCGAAGTACGAGTCAAGCTCTAGTCAAACCTGCTTCTTGGTCTTCACCTGGGTGAGAGTCCCAAGTGATGGGATTGCATGTGTGCGCACCACAACATTCATTCTCTTGAATACTCGTGCATGAGAAGCTTGTATGCTAGTGATGAGTTGTGGGAGGTCCTCATAGTTTCAGATCTGACTCCCGATACATGCTTTCAGCTTGACCACACTTGGCCTCATCATCTTTGGCAAGTGAAGTGGGGCTCCCTTGTACTTCATTGTCCATGTTTGCATGTCATCGACAACAACATGTATGTTTGTCAAGATGCGTGCTCTCCTAGCACATTGCTGCTGCCATCCATTTAGATGGGTGACCCCCTTGTGCACGGTATTAAATTTGGAGTACAATGCCCGCATAACTGTGTCAAGGGATAATACTTCATCTAGTATTGCCTTCTTTAGTTCAGATCGGGCATGCATTGTCACCAAGTCTCCTCCTTTCTTGGCCACTTGTAGTTCCTTCGCCATTCGCTCATTCTCAGCTATAAGAAAATGAACACTTGAGCTAGTGGCTTTGGCATACACTTTGGTTGCATCAGCCAAAGCAACTGGATGCTTGCACACATCAGTAACGATCACTTGTTCTTCAACTTGCGTAGGGGATGTTTGATTCTCTGGAGTTGACACTCTGCAAGATTACACAACACTATGTTGGGATTCATCAAACTAGATGTTGTGCATCTCTTCTTCTGACTGATCACCAAGGATCTCAGTGCCTACTTGGTCATCCGAGAATTGCTCTTCTTCTAGATGCATTGAAGCAGGTGAGCGACCTCTTTATGGTGAGGCATGAGGTTGGAATCCTGTTCCAACTCCTGCTGCTCCATGTCTGCATTCAACTGTTGAAGTGCATGTTCTATCTCATGAGAAAAGTGTTTCCCCTGCAATGGTTCACCCTGTTCGCCTAATGCCAGCTGTTCAGATGAATCAACTACTTGTATGGGCGCTGCTTCATCTCTTTGCACGTGATGCGCCCCCTTCTATATCTGCTAGTACTGTGCTTACCTCTCTTGTTTGTGCAGCTCTTGTTCCTTTCAAAGTTGCTCTCTCATCTCATGCAACTCATTCTCTACTTCTTCCATTCTCTGATTCGCTTGTCACGCTGCTGCCTCTTTGCCTCTATAGCCATAACTGCTTTCTCTATAAGTGGATCTACTCGAAACTTGCAGCTTTGCTCCTCCTCCATGCAATCGACAATCTTCCTCTTCCCTTTGTCATGCACTGGTATGCTAGGCTCCGCTGCCACTACTGTTATTGCTGGTGATCTCCGTGATGTTGCTTCACGCTACTTTGCTAACCACTCCATGACAAATCTGACTGGTTCATTGGGTCCAAAGAAACTATAGCAATATATCCATGGGTCCTCCTCGGCCCAATGAAATGCCCCATAGATTCAGTTGAACTGAACTATCATGCAATGATCCTTCACAATGCAATGTGGGTCATACGGATTGTAGCTTCGAAGGCCAAACGGGTATTTCTTCATTAGTTTTTCCATGGAATCCACTTGATTGATACTCCAGATCTCATATAACCCAATCCACAACGTAAGAGTGGGCCAAGGTGCCTTCTTCTTCTGCTGCAGTCTAGCTATCAATCCTATCGAGATGTGATAGGCTACTTCCTACATGACAAGTACGTCCAAGGCAAACTTTGGCAAAACATGCAGAGGCTTCTCCACACTGAACATTCAGATGAAAGTGTCGGACGGCGAGGCATACCAATCTGCAATACCTATCAATGCCTCCATTGATTCCTTTGACATGCAGGGTGGATCTTGTTCAAATATCATTTTTTTACAAAGGGATGACAAAATGGTCGGAAAACTGTGTGATTACTCCTTTGAAGCTACATTCAGACAACAACTTGAAATAAGTGTTCACAGCAGTCTCCGATAGTGACCATGCCCACTCTAAGCCCGGGAACTCATGTTAGGAACAAACTACATCTAGGATGTAGGCGGACATGTAAATCTCTGCATGCATACCTCCAGGTGACTGTCGTGCCTTCATGACTTGCTCCTTCTGCTGACGAGCCAGTATGTCAGACTAGTTACATGGTTTTCCTTCTCTAGCCACTTGGTCAAATGCAACTACCTAACTCTATGGGAAGGTTTCCGTGCTTGCTTGGCCACATAGTGAACAAGAAAATATGATCAAGTATTGGTACGCCTTCCTTAGTATCTTTGTCTTATAGACCTGGTTTGGTGTCATCCTAAAACGAGCTGGCTCCTTTACACAATCCTTCAAAATGTCTCTGGAGTAAGTATTGCTGTTAGGTAAGCTGATTGGAGTTTCCATGATAGTCATGGGCTTTGACATCTAATACATCTCATCATAATCCTATTCCCAAAAGGTCGCAAGCTTCGTCCCACTGACATTGCTCAAGGTCATCATATCGGGATCAGTGTGAGAGATGATCCAATGTATCATGTCTGTGCATGGGAACACGAGATATTTGCATGAAATATGTACAAGCCGGACTTGTGACACTTGACGGCCTTCGAGGTGTTCCTCAAAAGTGCCTGTAAATGTTTCATTGACTTCTTGCCACTTGAGTTTGATGTCCTTGTCTAGATACAACTTTGTATCTTCATAGATCGGTAGACTAGAGGACATTTGCTCAACTCTTGCTCCAACTACATTTCCATCAGTGTCTTGGGATCCTATTCTCTTGGAATCCATTGATATAGATGAACACCTAAAATATTTGGGGACAAGGAAAATGCATGGCAAGAAATATGTTAGCAAAAATAAAGCAAATTCCGGGGAAAGACACAACACATACCTGGGAAACTGATGAGCAAGATTGCATAATTTCTTCAGGGAGGCTGGGTGATTGGCTGCCAGAACTACAAAAAATGCAGTATGGGCTCTCTGATAGGCAAGAATAGCTGTTGGATCTTCCCAATGTACAATCCAGACTGGCTGCTGGCTGTTGAGATTACGCAATGCGCAATTCCAGTTCGGAAGGACTGGAGGCCCAGGGATTGATTTGCGCAATTTTTTGGGCCAACAGTCACTATCCTCCAGAAATGTGCAAAACTGTCATGGAGGCTAGTGCTGGGAAAAAATGCACATTTTTGGAGAGGAAGGCAGAGCCTTCGTTCCCCAGATTATGCAAAGCAGTCTCAGTGAGGCAGAGTCCAGGCCAAGGTTGGCCCGACTAGCCGATGGGAAATTGAAAGCAAATAAGACAATGAATGCATGGCGACACTAAGTGAAAGTAGAAGTGATTGACAGTGCATGTAAAACATGAATGAAAGATTCAACAAATAGATCAAACATGCATGTGGGTGAAGCAGTTCACCGGTTGGGCAAATGTTTGTGCAAAACAGTTTCATGCATGCGACAACAGTGGGATAGCGATGAAAAATGAAACAGAGCTAGGACAAGCTAGTAATCATGTAAACGACAAAAAGTGTTCAAATAAATCAAGCAAATAACACTCATGCAAGCAAATACACAAAAAGCAACAGAAATGATGAAAAATACAAGTTGAGGCCACATACTCATGAATAGCTCAGCCGTATGTGTCGAAGAGTCTTGGATGTGCTGTGGGATGTTAGAGCTCCAAGATCGATGTGAAAGAATGAGCTTTGATGCGTCGAATAAATAAGTTTGGGCTCATGATGCGCATGCCACAAATCTAGGAAAAAGCGACACTTGGAGGGAAACTTCTAAAACACCTTTGCATGTAACCCCCGGCTACTAAAAATAGCTCCCTGAATCATGGGATGCCTTTTGCTATTCTGGGAAGACCCAGTGATGCATGCATGCAAGTCAAGTTTCCTCAGTCCTAGGTGGAACTAGTCAACATGACTGCTCATGCATACAACTGCTCAAATACTTGAGAAAAATGCGCATTTCTAGCTGGGAGTTTGGCTGACTACCCAAGAGGATTGCACAATTTCTAGGCAGAGTAGTTGAACGCTGCCCAGATTTGCGCAAATCCTGGCTTGAGCAGCCCTGTTAGGGAAATTTGTGCAAATCCTGCTGGGAGTGTTAACTGGAAGGATTGCGCAATCTTGGAGCCCAGTGGCTACTAGAGAGAATTCCTCAATTTCTGGAGGGAAGGCTGGTTACCCTCCAGAAATGTACAATTTTCTAGGGGAAGCTGCTCAACCTGTAGCTGGACCAAGTTTGGGTGAACAACCTATGAGGGGAATGGATCAAACTGGATCGACAGGCTACCTTTGTGCATGGAAAACACTGAAGCTTGTGTACTTGATGAAGCAAGACAAAGTGTTGTGTAAGGTTGGTAGGGAGGCTCCAAAACAGGCTAAGGCAAAATTTGAAGGGTGGTTGTAGTTGCTACAACACTTGGCGACACATTGGTAGAACTCCAGCTCTTTGAATGTACCTTATTCGTGGAAAGCAATTCTAACACCTTTAGAAGTATTGTTTAGTTCTCAGCTCATCTTGGTTTCACACTAGCTTGATTATAAGATGTAGCATCTACCAAGCTCTTGGTCGATTAACACACATTCGAGGCCAAGGCAACACAGTTGTTTCGATTAGGGTTGAGGGGTATATAGGTGCACAAGAAATATAGTCGTTAGAGTCTTAGTTTCTGTTAGGATATTCCGACACATAGGAAATAGTTAAGTATAACTTGGTCTAGTATAGAGTTAGGTAAAGTGTGTTTCTTGACTATGTACTTTTGTAACTTACAATCCGATGGTCATGATATGTAGTGATCCGACGGTTCATTCTCTCCTCGGTATTACCGACACTTGATCCGTGGCTTAACAACCGATTGTTCCATGATCGTCTATTTAAAGAGCATGGAGGGTCATTTGAAGGTTAACTATTCATGAGAGAAGCTTATGTAAAATTTCATTCTTTTATTAATAAATTGCCTAAAGTGGCCGCGTTGGCTCAGGCCGTGGACTGTTTCCCTCTTTGAGGGTTTTAAACACGTCAAAAATACTGGTGTATTGATCTGTGATCTGTTTGTGAGCGGTGTCCTTTGGTGTTCTGTTTGAGGAACTTACCTTGTAAATTCCTACAGTTTCATCTCTGGTGTTGCTCCACTACCAACAGGCCTGGACAATGCCGCAATGGAGTCACATAGGAACACAAGAATGGCTCCGTTTCCAGCGAGCTTGGTCAGTACCCTGACGGAGTTACTTGCATCACCTCCCTACTCAGGAAGCCTTTCTCTTCTTTCACCTTATTGATTTTTTATTTTGAATTTTTTCACTTTTCATTTTCTTTTATTTTTCATTTTTTCAACTGTGCATAGCACTTATTCATTTCAGAGGTGAAAGAGGGATCTTGACTTATTGAGAGTAGAAGATGTTTTTCCAAACGAGAAGTAGTTTATTGTATCTTTGACGTGATCCCTCACCTTACTCTACTTGACTGAGCTAACAAGGATTAACCCAAAAACAACTAACTAGAGAAGGTAATACTAGTTAGCGCGCAAGCGTTATGTTTTCACCAAGGTTCACTTCAAACAATACATATTTTCCTTCGACATATCATGGACATAAAGTAACAAGCTCTTCATACAGAGGCAAGATGACAGATAACCAGGTAGTGATAGTTGTACAAGCTCTCTTGTACTTTACCTAGCTCGTTTCAAGAGTCATGCATGATTTCATGCAAAACTAACCTACGAATGAAACAAACGAAATAAAAAATATCAAAGCAAAGAAAAAGTAGAATCAAAAGTGAAAGTGAAGCAAGTAATCAAACAAGCAAGCAGATAAATAAGCAAACAAAGCGAATAAACAAACAAGCATGAAAGCAAACTGATTGAAAGAAAACACTACTCCTACTCCTACACTGACAATGCATGGGCCTAATCACGTGAAGTGTTATTTCAAATGCAGCCACCGACGCATTGGTTGACCCATGTTGGTGAAGGCTTGGTCTGCGAGCAACCCAATTATGCGAACTAGCAAACAAGAAAGATATAACAATGAATATAACCACAATTCGTGTCTGACAGTGCCCATAGGACCTAAGCGAGTGCAAGTGCATGACGAGGAGTCCATGGACTTATCATGGTGCTGTGTGACACTGAGTGCAACTTCGAAGCACAAGCACACTCTTGACTATGACATGCAATCAAATCTAAGAAACAAAGATAATTTGCATCGTACACGTGTCCTTGCAATGTAAGATTCCTCCAATGCATGAGCGATGGGATCATGCAGTTCAAGTGGAGGAGATGTGATCTGTGTGTGAGATGGACCTTCAATGCATACAGATGAGTGATGAGGAGCCTTGGGTGATTGAACAATTTCATGATCGGAAGTGAGACTAACCCCAAGAGAGCGAGGATCTGACATAACCATCAACTTGGGTTGAAGTGCCTCGATGGTATTGGGTGTTTCAACTTCATCATCAGGTAGATCATCATAAACCAGTGGCTTTGAAAGATCAACTGTGATAGAGCGATGATCATGATCAAATATGGAAACAAATGGATCACGACTGCCATGATCAGAAAAATCAATGAATTCATTGACATTCTCATGATCAAATGTATCAAATAGAGGGGTGGATGAAAAGTGAACAAAATCATCCTCTGTGTTTCTGGAAAAGATAGATGAATCAAATGGATTTTCAATGAATAACTTATCCTGTTCATTGTCAAATGATGGACCAACATCTGGTGAGTCCTGCGAGTGATCAACAATGGGTGCATTCATGGATGAAGACACATAAGCAAATCTTGGATGGAAGGTTCACCAAAGATGTTAGGAAAGAACGGAGGGGGCTCAGATGGAAGGGAGTCATCCTTCACCGAGTGTTGATGCTCAAGCTCCCACTCATACTCTTCATGAATGACAACGCATGTTGGTTGTGCAACACCAACTCCGTCAATGGGTTGTTCCTCATTCATAACAAGTGAAGACCAGAATGGACAAACACAAGACAACATCATCCGAAGGAACACCCGAGTGCAAAGGCAAAGGTCGTAGAAAAGAAAGCATATGAGAACTCGAAGGAATCACAACCAAATCTGCTCGAAAATTGAGTGAAGTGATGTTGGGAGAATGTGAAAGATGAACAGGTGTGTGAGCATGATCTTCAACATCACTTGGAAGTGGTGGAAGACACAACACATACCTAGGAAACTGATAAGCAAGATTATGAAATTTCTTCTGGGAGGCTGGGCGACTGGTTTCTAGAACTGCTCGAAAGGAAGTCTGGGCTATCTGAGAAGAAAGATTGGCTATTGGATCTGCGTAATGCGCAATCCAGATGGGCTGCTGGCCGTTGAGATTATGCAATGCGTAATTGTAGATGGGAAGGATTGGAGGCCCAGGGACTGATTTGCGCAATTTCTTGGGCCAACAGTCACTGTCCTCCAGGAATGCTCAAAATAGTCTTGGAGGCCAGTGCTGGGAAAAATGCGCATTTCTGGAGACAAAGGCAGAGCCTTCCCTCCCTAGATTACGCAAAGCAGTCTCAGTGAGGCAGAGTTCAGGACAAGGTTGGCCCAACTCGTCGACGGGCAACTGAAAACAAATAAGATAGTGAATGCATGGCCACCTAAGTAAAAGTAGAAGTGATTGATAGTGCATGCAAAACATGAATGAAATATTCAACAAACAAATCAACATGCATGTGTGTGAAGAAGTTCCCCGGTTGGGCGAGCGTTCTTGCAAAAAAATTTCTTGCACGCGACAACAGTGAGATAACAATGAAAACATGAAATAGAGCTAGGACAAGCTAGTAACCCCCGACTCTTAAAAGTAGCTCCTTGAATCATGGGATTCCTTTTGCATGTTTCCTTTTGCTATTCTGGGAAGAATTAGTCATGGATGCATGCAAGTCAAGTTTCCTCGGTCCTGGGTGGAACTGGTCAACTGGACTACTCATGCATGCAGCTGCTCAACTGCTTGAGAAAAATGCGCATTCCTGGCTGGGAGCTGGGTTGACTGCCCAGGAGGATTGCATAATTTATGGGTGGAGTAGCTGACTGCTGCCTGGATTTGCGCAAATCCTAGGTTGAGTAGCCCTGTTGGGGAAATTTATGCAAATCCTGCTGGGAGTGTTGACTGGAAGGATTGCGCAATCCTGGAGCCCAGTAGGCTTCCAGAGAGGATTGCACAATTTCTGGAGGGAAGGATGGTTTCCCTCCAGAAATGTGCAATTTTCTAGGGGGAGCTGCTCATCCTGTAGCTGGACCAAGTCTAGGTGAACAACCTGTGAGGGGAGTGGATCAAACTATGATCAACAGGTTTCCTTTGTGCATGAAAAATACTGAAGCTTGTGTACTTGACGAAGAAAGACAAAGTGTTGTGTAAGGTTGGTAGGGAGGCTCCAAAATGGTCTAAGGCAAAATTTGGAGGGTGGTTGTAGTCGCTACAACAGAATCCTCCTAGATCACTATTTAAATAAAAACGCAACTAAATAAATATTTTGGTTGTTTTCAGTTTCTATTCAAGCACTTTATCTGAAAAAGAACAAGAAAGAAATGAACATAGAAAGAGTACTATGAAAACAATGCATAAAGTAAAGCACTTAAATTTAAAGTTAAAAAAAACTTGAGCATTAGAAATCAAGTGAATTTTGAATGAAAATCAAGCTCATCTAGCTCATACTTCTTCAGGGGGTCGTGCTGAGATGCATGAGTAATTGTAAAGCTTAGATCCTGAACTTTAGTCAATCACCAATACTTATAAAAGTGCAACCATAATTGATACTATATTACTGGAAGTGCATACACAAAGTTTTGCAAACTAATAATAAGTTTGTAATTTTATTTTACCCTACATTTGTATGTCTAGATTGTGCGATCATATCTGAGAGTCTATTGGCTAAAAACTAGATACATAAAGTAACATCTCAGTAGTTTATTCATAACAAAGTTCTTTGTTTTCACGATTCTCTATTAGAGAAGCTAATCGTGAAAGGAACACATCATTAATCTTCATATATTGTGCCTTCTTCAAATCAGAGGATCTTGTTTGCTTGGCAAGAATCTCACTCACTTGATGTTCCACCTTCTAAAGGTGCGCCAAGTAGTGATTTGACTGAGAGTTGGAATTTATTTTTGCGGTTGATCCATGGACTTCCATCTATGTCTAATAGGTGGATCATGATCTCGACACCATTTGGAAACTTCCTATATGCTTCGACTGATTTATAGCTTATGAAACCTTATAGGACCTTTGAATTAGCTGTAGAATGTTAGTGGAGCTGTGGAATATACAAGATTTGGAAACTTGTGCTTAATCAAATCAATTTCACGAAGAAAAACATATAGATTTGAGACAAAAATGGAATTTTACCTTATTATTTCATTTGTATGGCTATAATGGCTTTTAATTCAAAATAGAGGGAATGGTAATGTGAAGATGAGTGACAAAATGAGTGAAATATAGGATATAAACTGTGAAAAAAATGCAATTTTGGAGGCTCGACAAAGCCCTTTCAATATATATTAGTTAAGAACCTAGAATAGATCCGTAAATTTATATTCCATGCATCAAAATCTAGATCCATGGATCTAACACTCATTGGTTAGGGCCAATTGATCAATTTACAAGAATATGGCCTTCTACTCGCATGTTGCAACCTAGGTGGAAAATAACTAGCACCCCTTGGAAAAGGAAAACACTCTCTTTCTTTTTATGGAAAAATATTCTTTTCAATTTTTCTTGAAAAGAAGGAAGACGAGGATGTGATCTTTAAAAGTGGTTCTTACATAATGGGTGTTGTTAGCACCAAGTCCATAGGTTATGATTATCAATTCATTGTACAAGGTGTTATGTGATGGGTATATATATATTATATATAATATATATCTTATTTATTTTATTTATTATTTTATTTTTAATTTATATATTATATATATTATATATATATATATATATATATATATATATATATATATATATATATATATATATAGATATATTATATATATATATATTTTGGAAGTGTGATGTAAAGCTTTTAAATATTTCAAAATAGTTTATCTAAGTTATTTTTAATCTCTCCCTAAGTTTTGTAGCAAATCAGAGACTATCAAATGCCTACAACTAGCACTACGAAAATATTTCATGGCGCGCTACGAAATTTTGAAAATATGAGTTTCCAAACTGCTTTTCAAGTGCCCAAACCATTATTTAAGAATATTACTATTATTAAACCTTGATATGACATTTGGAGGAGTTTTCAAGCCTAAGCGAGGCATTTTAAATCATACCCTAAAACGACAGTTTCCAACATTTTTCCTGTTTTAGTCACTATGTCCAAACACATATTTGAAATAGGTGGTAATGAATTTAAAAAAACCAAAAGAGGTTTTTGTTTGGAATGGGTTTATTTATAAAAAAATCCTTCATATTTTACCTAGACATCATGGTTTGGAAATTTCAGAGGAGTCTTTGGGGTCTATTTTTCCAGATTTTGTAATTATGTTATTTCCCTCTTTTATTCACTATTTTCAATTGCAGTTTCCGAACTTATGGAGATGAATTTGTAAAAAAAAAAGTTTTTGTTGGTAACATGCCAATTTAATAAATCCTCTCTCAATTTTTACCCATATATCATGGTTTGAAGGATATGAAGGAATAATTGCAGCCTATTTTTCAAGATTTAAATTTTTAATTATTTCTTGGTTTAGTCATCCACTTTGGGTGTGGTTTTCAAGAAGAAGAAAATGAATTTTCCACATGTGAAAGGTTTTTGTGGGGAATGAGATGATTTTAAAAAATCCTCTTTCATTTTTTACACATATATCACGGTTTGGGAGATCTAATTCCTCTATGAAGCTTATTTTTCAGAAATTTGCCATATTTTTTGAACTTTTGTTTCCTATAAAAATGTCAAGTCAACAACTGAAGGCCACCTCATCAAGTTTGACTTGGGGATCAGACTAAATATGGGTGAAGATGTTTTTCAGATCCATTTCTTTTGGATCCTGATAGTTATTGTAATAAATACTTTCCCAAACATTGTGGATCTCAAATTTATGCATTTTTCCTATATAACAAATGAAAAAGAAGGAAGAAGGGTTGGACTTTGAAATAGAGTATTCTTTTGTTGTGTGTGATCAAATTATTCATATTTTCAAGTGCCAAGAGGACTAGGATAATATGTTCAAGATACAAAGATTCCTGTGATGGTATGCTCAGTCAATTTCCTTCTGTGATAATTTCCTTTCTATGTGATATCATTTATCTGTTATCTTTTGGTATTTAAACGAGATTATGTGACAAAATCCATTAGTTTAATGCTTTGGTTCATATGGTTTAGACATATGAAATATTTCTCCTAAAGCTTGTAGGATTCATGCTTCATGCCCTGCTATAGTGGATTGTTTTCTCCTTCTACTACCATTCAAATGATGTTTGATATGTCTACAATTTTCCATCTACCCCGCCTCTGTCCATCTTGATTCATATAGTCAAGTTCTTGGGTATCTACATCTGAAACTTGATTTGTTGACCCCATTGCCCAATGGATTAATTGATTCATCCTAACCAACACACTCTAAATCCAAAAATCCTACTGAAGTCTATCCATTGCTTTAAGACACAACCAATTGCTAAGCTTAGTGATTGGGTTGTCAGAGAGAGCCCTCTTTGGATTGAAGGGGATAACCTTCAATCTACAAGTTTGGTTTGAAAATGTTACCTTAGGAATTTCTCTATCATCTAAAGAGGAATTTTTGAGTGATAACATCTTAGTGACCATACTAGGGAAGAGAGACTCATCTTCCCAAAACCTATTACTATTGTTTCAGATATGATTCCTGATGGTGGACAAAAATCAGACACACGAGAGGTTGTACACCATTCACCTGGCAACTCCATTGTCAACAAGATCCATAATTTAATGTGTCATTGAGGACTCCAAAATACAAAGATGCCTTCCATGGAGGCTTACAGATCTACAAGGTATGCTCCAATGAACCATGAACATATACTAGGTTTTGCAAATCACATTCCATGCATATATTGGCAATCATATTTGCCAAAATTTAGAGATCATAATGGGGATGATGTTGCACTTCATTTGATTAAATTTCATATGGATGCACGTAAGAGTGGGGTTAAGTTTCATGACGATTGTTTGATGAAGATGTTTATGGGTATCTTGGAAAAAGATGAAAGATCATGGTATGAAAGAATACAACTTGGTAGCTTATATTCTTTGAAAAATTTCCACACAACATTCTTTGAATATTATAAAGAAAGTTACTCTTCCTTATCGATGTTTGGAATTTTTTGTAAATACTATGAAGACTTCATTCAATTTTTTGAAGATTTGTATGGTAATGAGGAGTATATGGATGAGGAAATTATGGAAGCCATTTATGCATTTTCATCCCAATAACAAACACTAGTTTCTTCCTTGGTTGAAAGTAAAATAGATCAAAATCTTAGATTTGAGATTTACGATCCTTCCATTGAAATTGATGGAGATGAAACAGTTCTACATTTGACAGTCAAGTTACATCCCACGAAGATTTGCAACATTATCAATCTTTATATAGTCAAAAGTATGAGAAGAATAATTATTATTGTTTTTCAACTCATTCATTTTATGAGATTTTGTATCATGAAGAAACTTGTCAAAATAATATTTTTGAAAATGCATGTATGGAAACATTAAGTAGTGAAACCAATCATGATGATAGTCACCTAGAACTACAAGGAGAAAGTAAAGAAAAGTAGCACGTTTTAAACACCTTGAGTGACACTGAAGTTATCTATGATTTTATGCCTTTGGAATTGACAAACTCAAAAAAATTTAAGTTCCAAGACAACAGTCTCATTGAATCACAATAAAGGTTAGTTTCGAATGTTTTCAATGAACATGATGTGGTTGTCATATTTGAACCTTCAAGAATGTACAAAGGTTTTTTTTGATGTGAATAATGAACAACTTACTGCCATGTTTTTTGAGAATGATGTTAACAATGAAGGTATAAAACTAAAACAAAAGGTAGTTGTGAATGGAGTTTTTCTTCCTCTTATTGCTCATCAAGAAGAGGTGAGTTTGCATGATTTTCAAGATTATTTTACCAGCCTATTAGGAACATCAATGGGGGCATATTTTGAGATATTTATTGACTATGGATTCAAGTATCAAAGTGAGTTGCCACTTTCTAATATTTTATGTTTACTCAAAGAAGGTGTGAGCAAAATTCCAGTGAGTGGCCATCTCCTTGCTTGGCTGCACTAGAAATTCCATATCATATACTTAAGAAGATACTTTCAATATCTAAGAGTAGATAGGGGTGTGCAATAAGCTTGTTTGGGCAAGCATTTCTTTCAGAAAATTTTGATTTCAATTTCAGTTTTTCAGTTTGCAGTAGTGTACTGTGTGGATTTCAGTTTGGTTTCAGTTGCAAGTCAAGTTACAGGTTGCAATGTAAAAATTGGGAGAATCCCAATGGTGGGGACATGGTCTACGCGTTTTTTACTACCTCCCAGGGAGACATTATCCCCATTGGAGCCAATTGTTACACAAAGTTTGTACCTTTCCTAAAGGTCCAAAGGTTATGATTATGAGTTCATTGTGCAAGGGGTTATGTAATGGCATACAATGTATTTTTATTTTTATTTTTAATTTTTATTTTTTATGGAAGGGTGACATGAAGCTTAGAAATATTTGAAAATATTTTATTGAAGTTATTATATCTAAGTTTTCCCTAAGTTTTACAACAAATAAGAGCCTACCGAATGCCTACAGTTAGCGCTACAAAAAATATTTTGTAGTGCACTATGAAATTTTGAAAATATGAGTTTCCAAACTGATTTTCAAGTACCCAAACCATTTTTCAAGAATATTTATCCTTATTAAACCTTTATATGACATTTGGCATAGTTTTAAATCCTAAGAGAGGGATTTTAAATTAAACCCTAAAACGACAGTTTGCCCTAAGATGACAGTTTCCAAACATTTTTCCTGTTTTAGACAATATGTTCAAACACAAATTTCAAACAAGTGGTATTGAATTTAAAAAAACCAAAAGAGGTTTTTGTTGGGAAAGAGATTATTTAAAAGAACCCGTTTCATATTTTACCTAGAAATCATGGTTTGGAAATTACAAAAGAATATCTGAGGCCTATTTTTCTAGATTTTGTAATTACGCCGTAAGGCGTTTCCCTCTGAAATGAACTTCCCTAAAATCCACTTGTCATTCCTATGTGCCGTTAGATTATGTGTTAGATGATTAGAAGTTTGTTAATCGTTTGATCAAGGGAAGGTAGTTGAATGGTTGCAACTGTTCACGATAATTGAAACAGTTGCAAACCCTCGCCTAAATGCTGCTAGATCGGAGCCTGAAAGATTTGCCTGTACCCTTTTCGTCTTCTCCGCTCTTGCTTCTCGTGCTGCCTGACAGGTCTTTGAAACAGGGTCCATCGAATCTCTGGGGAAAATTTTATCCATGGCTTTCCTGAATGCTTAGCCGTTTCCTTCTATTCAAATCCTTCAGTTTCAGCCCCCTTTACCCCAATTCGATTCTGGATTCCCTCCGAGATAAGAAAAAAGCTATTTGCCTGAATTGGATCATAGCTTCTGCCAGGGATTTGGGGTTTTGAAGGTTGCTCAATCCGCGGTTTGTGGGAATAAATGGCATCTGCGCTGATTAGCAATCTCTTTGTTCAGAATTTGCACAGATTTTCGCAGGATAAGAAGAAGAGGCAGCAGGGGTTGCAGTTAGGGTTTGCGCATTCTGTGAACTTGCATTTGGCTAAAGGTTGAATTGTACTACATAGTAGAAGGATAAAATGCAATGCCAACATCGAGGAGGCCGACGCCATTGTTGAGGCAGAGAAAGCGGAAGATCCTTTTAAATCCCTGAGTCAAGTGTGTGCAGTGCTGGGAACTCAGTGGGGTGACGAAGGAAAGGGCAAGCTCGTTGACGTTTTAGCACAACGCTATGATATTGTGGCCCATTGTCAGGTACTCACCCATCCTCCATTTTTTTTCATTGTCATTAAATCCATCTTAACTGGTAAGTATATTTACCGATTATACTACATCTTTATCGCAGGGAGGGGAAAATGTAGGTCACACCATATACAATAGCGAGGGAAAGAAATTTGCTCTTCACCTTGTCCCTTCTGGAATAGTGAATGAGAAAGCCCTGTGTTATTGGGAATGGAGCCATGTGCATCTTCCAAGACTATTTGAAGAGATAGACGGGCTTGAGTCTAATGGAGTTTCTTGCAAAGGAAGACTGTTGATTTCTGACGGTGCTCATTTACAATTTGATTTCCATCAAACTATTGATGGAATGAGAGAAGAAAAACTTGCAGGGTCGTTAATTGGAATGACAAAAAGAGGGATATTCAGGTAAGTGATTTGAGGCACATGGATACATTTCCTGAGAAGTTGGATATTCTTTTGCATGATGCCGCATCCCGTTTTAAAGGCTTTGAGTATAGTAAAAGCATGTTACAGACTGAAGTGGAGCATTACAAGAGATATTCTAAGGGAATAAAACCTTATATTGCTGACACTGTTCATTTGATGAATGATGCATTCTCAAGCGGGAAGAAGATTTTGGTTGAAGGCGGCTAGGCGACCATGTTAGATGTCGATTTTGGAACTTATCCATTTGTCACTTCTTCCAATCCATCTGCCGATGGAATCTGTACTGGACTTGGTATTGCTCCAAGACATATTGGTGATATGATTGGTGTGGTATGTGAGATGATTTTTTATTAACATGCATATGCAAATTCATGCAGGTTAAAGTTCTAATGAAAA
>APFE031190108.1:106435-131171 GCA_000404065.3 Pinus taeda | reverse complement strand
GATTCAAACACTGCCTCTATCAGATTTTTTGAAATTTTTTTGCCCAAATTCCAACTACTTTTGACAGTCAAACAATTCCTCAGTCTCAATTAAACTACTCCTATATTTATTTATGTCTAATTGCTTTTAATTGCTTTTATTTTTTTTTATTAGAAATGTCTTAGTAAAGAAAGAATAATATGACAACCTCCTTTAAATTACTTGGGGATTTCCGTGCAGGTGTTTGGAAGTTACGGTAAAACTGTAAATAATTACATTTTTAAAAAACAACAATGAACACAACCAGAATTCATTGATTGATCGAATTTGTTGGTTTCTTTGTCATATGAATGCAGTTTATCAGTCAATAAGACACAGAGAAAAGTGAGACCTGTCATTTTTAAGACTTGCAATGTGAGCGAACGAAGCTTATCGAATAAATAAACTTATCAAGATAATATATTTGAAACTATGATGTAACATCTCTTCCATTTGAAAAGCTGGCAAATACCAGATTGTAGGTGTAGGTATGCAGAAACCATGTGGCCAAACATGGGTGACTGACAACCCGCGCTAATTTCCTCTCTGCAATAAAATCTACATATACATGGCGTTGTCTACTAAGGTTAAATTTTTTTAGTGGGGACTGCGAAATTCTGACTGAAATTTGGTGAATTTTTTTGTAAATTTAATTTGACGAGTTTTTTTGTTTTGGTTTTATTTCTCTTGTAGAAATAAATTTAACATCAATAATCCTAAACACTCAAAACCCTGAAACTCAACAAAAATTCCATTATTTTCGTAATGAAATTGTGGCGTCCTAAAAATTTAGGTCTATATCACAATATCTATTAGGACCTCTGTGATGAGAGAGGACAACTCATAATTTCTGCAGGGTCTGCATTAAATTATTCTCCCCCAGACGCTTATAGGTGCAGGGTAAGCAAGTGAACGCACAGTAGGGCGACACCGTTATATAACGGGCGCTTCTTTCGGTGAAAGCAATGAATGAATATAACAAATTGATAATAACAGAATGAGATAATATGAATAGTCTTATCAGGGTGCTAGAGCGACCTATCCAACAATTCTGAGAAGAAGGTCATCGTGGATAAAGTTATAAACCAGCGGGCGACGTCATTATAACGTCCTTCATGACATCACCGATCATGTGGACGTGGTATAATCGAGCAGATAAAGTCGTCGACTTGCGCCACCTGTAGACCCTTTGCTCTCCTCCGTGACCCAGGTTATAAACGTTCCTGCACCGTCAACTGTATTAGAATTATGATTGGGATAAGGTTTTGAGATAGATTGCAGGGATCCTATGCGCCTGTGTAGTACAGGCTCAGGCGGGGCAAAGGACGGCAGTGCGACGCAGAGAATACAGGTGTACTATTTATTTTTTAAGGCGTTGTCTATCGATGGTTTCTCAAAAAATCAAAAAACCGATGTCTGAGCACTTCATTAAAAATTGTTTCTCAAAAAATTTTGATGTGTGCGTGTTTCAATCTTGTTTTTTTACGGTGGAAAGGATTAGCAACATAAAAAAAATTAGGTCGATCTAAATTTTGAAACTTGATAATTTTGTCTCTCAGAAAATAAGACCGAGTGTTTCAATCTATCTATCTGTCAAGTTTCAAGATTAGATTTTGAGTGACAAATATTTTTTGATAGTGCTAGATCCATTTCTACTATCAAAAAACAATATAAACACTCTTATGATTAAATTTCATGAAAGAAAAAAAACCTAGATTATAGTGAAAAATAACTTTCCTAACAAAATTTTAGCTAGATAAACAAGGTCAACTTTGTATAATTTAAATTGCCATATACACATGTAGATATTGTCAGCTTTGTATAACTTAAATTGCCATATACACATGTAGATATTCACAATAACTGTATAAGTTTAAAGTAAAAAACATTTATATACAAAAATGTATATTCTAATTTATCCAGCTTTTAATGCATTGCTAATGAATGGATACAATGCATATAGTTCATATAATAAAAATAAAAAATTAACTACTACCCCAAATTGTATGTATATATAATTAAATATAAATTCCTGTATTTATATATAATTAAATATAGCTATTTTATAGTATTTTACAGCAAAATATTAAATACCACATGGAATCCTGTGTACATATTATTCGAAATAACTAACTTTTGGGTAACTAAAACTCTTTAAATTTGACAGAAGTTTTAAGATTTCACGTCACCAAAAGTTTTTAAAAACCATTTAAACACTCTCATCGTTAGATTTGGTGGAAAAAGAAAATTTGTGTCCGGGTAGACAAGGTCAATATTGTATAACTTAAATGAAAAAGGCCATATACACATATAGCTAAATAAATTTAATATATAAAACATTCAAATACAACGATATATATTCTAATTTATATAGCTTTTAATGTATTGTTAATAAATATATATAATATATGTATACATGCCAAACTAGATCTGATTCTTCAACTTATCCTGACAATGAACCACACTAGTTGGTTCTAAACACGACAAATGAAATTTTATGTGATTTATGATGAAGAATCTCTCATCAATTTTACAACAATAATTCATATAATAAAAGTAAAAAACTAAATACTACACAAAATTATATATATATATAGAGAGAGAGAGATATAGATATAATACTTTGTTGTGAGGTTATCCTAAATAATGGAAGATGGTGAAGTAATTTGGATCTAAAGATATTCAGATTTTAATGTTTACTGGGATTGGATTATTATTTTACTTTTTAGTATTTTATTGTAAATATATTTTGAGTTATTTGAATTTATCATTAATATTTTTTTATGAGACAACTATCAAGAGCTAACTTTGACTAGGAAACAGTTAGTTAGAACAGGATTAGGGGCATGACCATTATTTAATTAAGTAAAATTCAATTAATTATTAAACCAATAGTTAGTTATATTTCCTTATTAAATAAAAGTAAGGGATAATTTATAAACTTATAATTATAAATATATAATAAAATAAATAAATTATAAAATAAATAATTTAAATTAATATTTAGTTAAAAAGATTATGAAAATTAGAATAATAGATCGTTAGTTATAAAAGTTTTAAATATGAATATACATAATTTGTTATATTTTTTTTTAATTTATTTTTTAAGGGATATTTTATAAAGTTATAATTCTAAATATATATTAAAATAAATTAATAAAAGTAAAATAGAAAATAGATTAATTTCAAATAATATTTATTATAAAATCATTAAAATATAAAAAATATATATTTTTTATAAAATTTTAATTTTAAGATTTCAATTATGAACAATTTTGTTTGACTTTTAGGGGTTAAAGAGCAAAGGTTTTATTCTCCTCATCTATATTCATTTTTTTGCTTGACAATGTCTCAATATTTTGCATAATCCACTTTATCTTAGATTTTTTCTTGGAATTAAATGTAATTGATTATAATATCTAAAAACATAAATTTAGTAAATTAGATCACCTAACTTATTTTTTTCTTAACAAAGCCTCAATATTTTGCACAATCCACTTTATTTTAGATTTTTTCTTGAAATTAAGTGTAACTAGCATTTGCACCAAATGTTGCAAAGGAAACGCCATAAGGCATAAATCGAGAAACAATCTAAATAGGATGGAGAGGTGTGGCATAAATTAAGAAACCATCTCAATAAGATGGAAAGATGTGGCATAAATTGAGAAACCATATAAATAAGATGGAGAGATGTAGCAAAAATGAAATTCTAATGTTTATAAACTGAAGTTGATTTAGGGTGCGTAAGACTATATTTTTTTATTAATTATTGAGATAATATTTCATATGAATCTCATAAACTTCAACCAAGTAATAGCACTGATCAACTTCTTTATAAGAGGGCATTAGATGAAACCAATGTGAGATTGAGTGAGTCTCATGTGGTTGAGAAGAGAGCACTAAAGAAATGTAAGAGTGAGAAGTTGTAGACCGATGAGCTTGAGTAGGACACAATTGAGGCTGCTCAGAAGAGGGATTAAGGCCGACAGTCTGAACTTGAAGCTGTGTAGAGACAACATGCTTTTGATGCAGTTTCCTTGCAATCTGCACATCAAGAGCTTCAATGGGTCGAGAAAAACATCTCCATTACAATGGATTGTAAGGACATCACAGCTAAACAGGGCATGGACACAGTCAATGCTTCAAAGGGCAATGCCAAAAAAGCAGAGGAATTGTCTGCAGATATATTTTTTTTGAAAAAGGCTCTCGATTCGGCATATGCATCACGTTAAATGGTTGAGGATGAAGAGGAAGCTATTGCTGCAAAATGGGAATCTAAAGCCAAATAAGCATTTGCAATGGCAAGTAAGGCTAATGAAGAGGTTCACTTGTTGAAGAAAGAATTGACCAATGTCAAGGATATTCAGTTGAAGTTGTCTAATGCATCGAAGTTGAGGTTAATATATTGCCCTATATTGGAATGGGGGTGAAGGATCAAACAACAAGGCGGAAGCTATGGCACTAACAGGGCTTCTTCAAATCAGTATATTCTTAAATATTGAGTCCTTGCAGATCTATGGCGATTCCAAAATCATCATGGATCATGTTAATGCCAAGCTTTCCATAGAAAATCACTATCTGTCTGGATGGATGAAAAGAATAGAATCCCTATGGTCATCAAAAAAGGATTTTGCAATAAAACATGTGAACAGGTCCCAACATACACAGGCAGATGAACTATCAAAGAAAGGACTTCAATCACAAGTTGGTAAATGGGAAATGACAATTGCAGTGGGGGAACTAAGGTACCATATTCAGGATTTCGATCTTCCGGGTACATAACTCTCTCTTCCATACATCTGGCTCTGGTATGTACCATTCCTCGATTTTTTTATTTACTGTATCGCTCAAGCTCTTTTTGTTATGTAAGAATTGCCCTACTTTCATACTACCTTATTTCCAGAATTCTCATGACTACAGTCTCCATGGATTTAGTTTTATTACTGCACTATGAAGGTTATTTCTGCATTCTAAGTTGTTGAATCAACTCTATACTTCCTGTTATGTAATTCAAATATACCAATATAATAGAATTCCGCATTTTTTTTCTTCTAAAAAAACAATGATTATTTTATTTTAATTATTGTCTAGCATAATTTCAAGCCACCACCCTTTTACTATAAAGTAAAATTTATAACCAACTAGTATTACAAATTAATGTGATCAACTCCAACCTTAAAAGCATTTTGTGTAACCTAAAAATGCACCAGCCTTATATTTTCACATTGCCAATTTTGCTATAAATCCTAGAGATCTAAGATGAAGGTTTTCATATCCCATATGTGAAGGACGAATGTAGCAAAATTGGTTTCATCGAGTTTGTTTTTGAGGCTCAAGGAATTAATATTATTAATGTAATTATAAGTATTAATAAACTTAAATTTAATATTAATTTAAATAAAAATACAAATAAATTAGTTTCTTAAAAATTAAATATTAAAATATACAAATAAAAAATTATATTAATAAATTTAGGATTCAATTTTTTAAACCAGTAAAGAGTCACAGTTTAATAACATAATTTAAATAATAGATCAATTGGTTTTTTTTATTCATCTCACAAAATTTATGAATATGTAATATTATGAAAAATCACATATTTTTCTTTCATATTATAATGAATGATCAAACAATGGAAAAGTTTCATATAACAAAGATTAAAAAACATAAACACAATTTTTGACCACCATTTTTTTATTATATATTATTGTTTTATATTTTAAGAAATAATTAAAGAATAATTGTTTTATATTTTAGGGAATGATAAAAAAATATAATCTATGAAAATGTTTAATATAACAATGATAAAAAAAATTTTTTAATTATTGTTTATTGTCGAGCATAATTTCAAGCCACCATCCTTTTACTATAAAATAAAATTTATAACCAATTTGCTCATTTAGATTTTCTGGCAAAATGTAAACAAGTAGTACAAATTAATGTGATCAACTCCAACCTTAAAAACATTTTGTGTAACCTAAAAATGCACAGGCCTTATATTTTCATTTGTTCCAACCCGCCACAACAATTGTGATTGATTTCACAATCATGTTCACCGTAAATTTTATTGTGCAAATCTTATTGTTGTACAATCTGTTGAAATGGCGTATAAATCCGAGAGATCTAAGATGAAGGTTTTCATATCCCATATGTGAAGGACAAATGTAGCAAATTGGTTTCATCGAGTTTGTTTTTGAGGCTCAAAAGAAAATTTTCTGGTTGAGGCTCAATCAATTTTCCCTTGATTGTATTCTAACCCTACCGTGCCACACCATTTGTAAAATCAATTTATTTGTAAAAATCAAATTAATCAAATATCAATCTATTTGTGAAAATCAAATCAATCAAATATAAATCAAATTGTGAAACTCATCCTCTTTACTGCTTCTTTAGCCTTTGTTATTAATTATCAAATTTTGATATTTATATTCATATTATTATTAATGCAATAAGTATTAATAAACCTTAAATTTAATATAATTTAAATGAAATACAAATAAATCAGTTTCTAAAAATTAAATATTAAAATATACAAAATATATATATATATATTTCGCTTTTGTTATTAATTAATAAATTTTGATATTTATATTCATATCATTATTAATAAACCGATATAGATATGTGTTCTCTTGTGGTAAAGGGGCTGTCGGGCTATTCATATATTTGACTTATTGCTTTTTTTATCACCCTCAATCCCCACTTGCAAAGCCCCCACCTACAAAGCTTGTTGGAAAGAATCTTGCCAGATGAACAAACTCGACCACTGGAAAAATTTGCAAATTTGGAGATATACTTGAAATATTATTATAAATTTTCTATTACATATCCTCTTACAACTCATGCTGACATCAAAGTTCTCAAACTCTTTTGAAACTTTTTTCATGCATTTTCTAAAGTTTTCAAACATTTTTCAAGCATTCATAGACAAGGCAACATCCAATTAAATTAATTCACATTATCTATGCCTATCTCTATAGGAATTTAATTAAAAAATAGAGAAAAGAGATAGAAAATAGTAATAGCATAGCTCAATTAAACAAATATATGGGGAAAAAAGCACGATGACCAGAAAATCTTTATAATTAAGGTTTCCTAATTATGAATTTGGTCCAATCTAAATTTTTTCCAATTTACCTCGCTTCTTCTGAAATCCTTTCCAGTCCTTTTTGGTTGTTATTGCTAACAAGTTGACAACTAACCAAATGTAATGAGGAAATGGGATGTTGCCCCATTTGGATTTCACTCTGATCACCCTCAATCCCCACCTGTAGAAAAGAATCTTGCCTGATGAACAAACTTGGCCACTGGAGAAATTTGTAAATTTGGAAATATACTTGAAATATTATTATAACTCTTATATTACATATCTTATTATAACTCATTCCCACATCGAAGTTCTCAAACTCTTTTGAAATTTTTTTCATGCATTTTTTAAAGTTTTCAAGCATTCATAGACAAGGCAACCTCCAATTACATTAATTTAATAAGTGATACATTACCTATGCCTATTTCCATAGGAATTCAATTAAATGTCCTGCATAGATGCCTATTCTCAAATTGGTATTAAACTCATTGAAACGTAAATCATTGGGATTAACTAGTAGTTAAGATAGAATCAGGTATCTAAAAATGTGATATCTATTGAATGAAATTTTGCAAGTGATTAAAATTTATATAGAAATGTAATCATATAACTAAAAAAGGTATAAACATGTTCTACCTGTCATTGATGTCAAATAACCCTAAAACAGCACGACTCGACCTACCTCAAAGAAAGCTCAATCTTGAACATGCTCGTGATAAGATAGATGACGTATTAAGAGCTCCATTTCTCAAATCGTTTCTTTTTCATCTCTATACATCATCAATTCTTTAGCACATTTAAATCCCAAAAAAACTTTGATATGTAAAATTATATTACCCTGCCCCCTTCTAGATTTCTAAATGAGACCATGCATAATTGCATTTGACCCTATATCCAAAAAGACGCTTTCCAGCTATGCATAGATACAAGACGCTTTCCAACTATGCACAGAGAGCATCTTCCGTATTCATTTTTGAAAAACGAGATAATTTCTTTAAATCCATTTTGTTCTAAAAATACAATAAATAAAACACATGTTGAAGTTCTCTTATATATGAAATGATGAAAAATAAAAACTTTGATATGTAAAATTATATTAAACTGCACCCTTTTAGACTGCTAAATGAGACCATGCATAACTGCATTTGACCCTGTATCCAAGAAGACGCTTTCCAGCTATGCATAGAGAGCATCTTCCCTATTCATTTTTGAAAAACTATATAATTTCCTTAAATCCATTTTGTTCTAAAAAACAATAAATAAAACACATGTTGAAGTTCTCTTATATATGAAATGACGAAAAAATAAAAATAGAGTTGCAAAAATATATGTACAGAAAGCTCCCTGACAAGAACCATTTAGCACCAGAATTTAATCTTATGAAAGAAACAGAAACATAAAATCCAAATTACTCTCATTTTCCAAAGTATGAAACACTATGAATATTTGTATCATATTTTTTTTTCACAAACTTCTTAACACAACTTATTTACGATAGTTGCAACAACATGGGCACCTAAATTTATTTCCACAAATACCTTTCATTTACTGCCTATGTAGTGAAGCTATCATTATCTCAAAGTCTTCATCAGAATCATGCATTTTAAGCGCATCAATACCATCAAATGTAAAGAAAACCAATGTTTTGAGAGGGAAGCTAAAATCCCCGAGGATAAAAAAAGAGCAGAAATATTAGTCACCATGCTTCAAGAACATCATAGAGAAAGAAAACCTGCATGAAACAATATGGCATTGTGGTAACCCATTGCATTTTACCCATTAAAAACATCGTGATTGGGTGCAGAATTCCCTGTTCCACAAGGTTTAAATGTGTACTAAAAATAAGGCAGCAATTTCACTACAATAATAAACGCATCAACACAAAATCCTTTCATCGGGTTGCTACCATTCACTTTTACAAATTCTTAGTAACCTGTCTTTCTAGGCAAACCAATAGCAAGTTCCTTTCCACGGGGCCAATCCCGCGCCGTAGTTTCACTTTCACCGGGCCATATAATATCAACGATTTTTGGCTTTATATGATATTGATAGTCAGTGATGGTGGCTGTAATTTCTGGAGGGGTGACCGATAAGCTGGTTCGGTTTGACCAGTAACCACTGTTGTGGATGTGTGTACTAGCTCCGTTGATAATTTCAAAAGTAAATCCCATCAAGTCTCCATTTTTGTCTAATTTCATAGGACACGCAATCTCGTTGAAATGAATTTGCAATATTATCTTTCGCAATTGTACTCCTCCTTCAATCCCAGCAGAGCTTAGGGATATGATGACCGGGCACAATTCTTACGCAAGCGGGAATCTGTGGCAGCTCAATAACTTGTCAAATATGGAGGCTTTACATATTCCATTTGCTAACTTATCTGGGTCCTTGCCTCCAAAATTAGGTAAGTAACAGAATCAAAGTAGGTTGGTGCTGAACATGAACAGACTTACTGGATCAATACCATGGTAGCTAAGCAACAGTATGAGCTTGAAGACGGCCAACTATCAATCTGCCAAGGGAACACGCTCACCATTTCCCTGCACATTTTCATGAAAAATAAAATGAAGCCTTAACTTTTTGAGAGAAATAATCATGTAAAGGCGAAAGTCATTTGGAGAAAAAATTCTTTATGTCGTTCGTGCTTTTCCCTGTGCTCAAATCAGGTAGCTCTAAGGAAGAACATGACGTAGGATCTTCATTTAGAGATCATTTTTACAACTGATAATGGAGACTTCTTTTGGTTACGAAGTCGGTTTGATATTCTTACAGGTGTCACTTTCATATGCTCTTCACTTGAACCCTGCATTGTAGACAAACAACTCATAAAAGGGTATCCCTGAAACCAAATTTTGGAGATACACAATTAGAAAAGTATGAAATTGGATCACTATCTATAACTCATTCAAATATTTCCTACATGCTGGTTTGTTTTTACATATTTATGGAATGAATTGAGGACTGCCCAGAAGAAAATTTTCAAGTGAAGAATAGATATCCTAGAAATAAAATGGAAACAAGGTGCAGTGAAAAGAGATTTGACACTGGAATAAGAACATGAACACCATCTTTATATAAAATTGCTCATACAACACTGAAAAATCTGATAAGATATATAAGAAAGATTGGTAGAATGGAAGAGAAGCATCCCCGACTGCTAGAGAACTATTTTACCAACCTTGTAATGAAGAAACCAAATTCCATTTTTACTTGAAATGCAAAGGAAACAAGGTGCAGTGAAAAGAGAATTGAGACTGAAATAAGCACATGAACAACATCTGTACATCAAATGGCTTGTACAACACTAAAAAAGTCTGACAAGATATATAAGGAAGATTGGTAGGATGGAAGAAACCAAATTCCCCTGCTCCTGGACAACTATTTTACCAACCTCGAAATGAAGAAACCAAATTCCACTTTTACTTGATATTCAATGGAAATTGATAAGCAAGAAAATGCCTTGCAAAGGTTGGAATATTATTTCAAAACCAAAACACAAAGGTAGAAAAAACAAAGGAAAAGCTTAACAAGTTTAATGTTGGGATTAAAAGTAGAATACCTCTTTCATCAGAGTTGTGAAGCTCCCATAAGATGGAGAATCATCCATAGACATCTCTTGAGTAGCCATACTTCCTTGCTCTGTTTCCGAGTATGTGTTGCTTCTCCTAACCTTCCTCTCTGGGGTGCGAAATGAATTTTCTTGGGTACTTGATAAAAGCCAGGTATTGAGTTTTCCACCCACCCACCTCAACGTACAGATTTTGCAGTTAGAGATGAACAGATGGCAGATTTTTCCACTGAAACTACTTTGCCAGTTGTAAATACAATTGCAAGGCTGTGGTCTATTTCATAAACCAACAAACCTGTCACTCTCAGTATCACCTTTACCAGAATCAAATTTTACCATGTTTGCAGCAACTCTCTGTTTCTGACCAATTCTCAACAAAAATCTACCCCCTGGAGAAACGGAAATCATGAAGGAATGAACAAATACCAGTAACAGGATCGAATAGTGTTAACTGTGTCAAGCTAATCTAAGTGGACTGAACAATTTCTTCCATTTCAAAGCTGACAGATAGCCTGTTAAACAGGTGTAAACAAACATAAAGGATATCATCTTGTAATCACGTCCAATTAAAAAATGAAGATCCTCCATCAAGAATCCCACACAGATATATACATAGAAGTTGCATCTATCACATTTTGTTGCTCTTTTTACCTCCATGAAGTTACAGAAAGTGACCAAATTTTGCTGGAACATGAAGTTACAGGAGTATTACCCATAGAGGTAGACACACGAGTGTTTTCATTTTGTTAAAGTGAAAAGATGCATAAGCACAACTAAGGAAGAAAGAAGAAGACTGATAGTAGTTAATGTATGAAATGCACTTCTGATCAGCAACAATCTGCTCTTGTTACTTGATATTGACCTTACAACTGAATAGGTCTATCAATAACCACTTTAGGAGTTGAATTTCACTTGCAACTTACAAGGATCTGCATCTAGCAACATTTGCACAACTTCTCTCATGGAAGGCCGCAAAGCTGGCAGTTTATGTGTGCAAGACACTGCAATTTTCAAGACCTGGATCATTTGATCCTTAAATGACTTGGAAATTTTTTAGTCGAGAACAACAATTAAATCTTCGCTCTTAAGGATTTTGCATGAAGTCCAAGAAACAATATTCTTGTTCTCCCCAAATTCTGTTTCAATGGGCCCCCTGCCAGTTATGAGCTCCAGCAGAACCACACCAACACTGTAAACATCGCTCTTTTCGGTAACCTTCAAGGAGTATGCATATTCTGAAAAGTATATAAACATGGCACCATTCAAGCTTCATACGTTTGCAGAAGATGTCAACGCAATGCATGCTAATGAATTTAGAGATCAAGGACTGCAAAACCTAAAAACACACCAGTGGAGGGCAAAAAGCTGTGTGTAAACATCGGAGAGAAAATGGAATACATGTGGCAGAAAAAATAGTAAAGAAACTTACGAGGAGCGATGTAACTGTGAGTGCTTGCAAAAACGGTGGTTGAATCCCCTCCTCTGTTGCAAGCTTGAAGAACTTTTGCAACACCAAAATCAGCAATCTTGGCCTCATAAAATTGATCCAGCAAGATATTGGTAGACTTGACATCTCTGTGCATAATTGCAGGGGAGCAATCATGATGAAGATAAGCCAATCCATGAGCTGCCCCTAATGCAATCTTGTGGCGTGATGGCCAATCCAGATCATTATGGCTATGCAAAGCTTCAAACAGGTTCCCATTGGGCATGTATTCATACACCAGCAGATTTGAATGACTGTTGGACAGATAACAATAGAGCTTCACAATGTTTTTGTGGCGAATAGTCCCCAATGTTTCAACTTCTGCCTTTGCCAATCGATGGTCATGGTCTCTGTAAATGTTCTCATTTTTGTTATTGTAGGAATTGTAGGAATTCTTCTTATTTTTGTCCATGTAGATATCGTCCATATCCATTTTGGTGGATGTCCACAGATGCTTCACTGCTACAGTTTCATTGTTGGGTATGCCAATGCGATAAACCTTACCGGATTCTCCGTTCCGAATCACATTTTCATCTCCTTTCAGTAAAAAAACCCTGGAAATATCTTCCACATCGAAGCTCAAGTTATGAAAAGCTATAAGTCTCCATGATGGATTTTCCTTTTTCTCTAGTGAATCTGCCTGGTATTGAATGGACCACCGGAAAAGTATCAGTCCAATGGCGGATATTAACATCGCTGCACCTGCAATTAGACCGGCAGCCAATTTCAGTTTTCTGGATTCATCCCGAGAATAAGAAGAAGTCGAGCAAGCCGCTAGTGTATCATCTCCATTAAAGCTCAATCTTGAACATGCTCGTGATAAGATAGATGACGTATTAAGAGCTCCATTTCTCAAATCGTTTCTTTTTCATCTCTATACATCATCAATTCTTTAGCACATTTAAATCCCAACAAAACTTTGATATGTAAAATTATATTACCCTACCCCCTTCTAGATTGCTAAATGAGACCATGCATAACTGCATTTGACCCTATATCCAAAAAGACGCTTTCCAGCTATGCATAGATACAAGACGCTTTCCAACTATGCACAGAGAGCATCTTCCATATTCATTTTTGAAAAACAAGATAATCTCTTTAAATCCATTTTGTTCTAAAAATAAAATAAATAAAACACATGTTGAAGTTCTCTTATATATGAAATGATGAAAAATAAAAACTTTGACATGTAAAATTATATTAAACTGCACCCTTTTAGACTGCTAATTGAGACCATGCATAACTGCATTTGACCCTGTATCCAAGAAGACGCTTTCCAGCTATGCATAGAGAGCATCTTCCCTATTCATTTTTGAAAAACTATATAATTTCTTTAAATCCATTTTGTTCTAAAAAACAATAAATAAAACACATGTTGAAGTTCTCTTATATATGAAATGACGGAAAAATAAAAAAAGAGTTGCAAAAATATATGTACAGAAAGCTCCCTGACAAGAACCATTTAGCACCAGAATTTAATCTTATGAAAGAAACAGAAACATAAAATCCAAATTACTCTCATTTTCCAAAGTATGAAACACTATGAATATTTGTATCATATTTTTTTTTTTCACAAACTTCTTAACACAACTTATTTACGATAGTTGCAACAACATGGGCACCTAAATTTATTTCCACAAATACCTTTCATTTACTGCCTATGTAGTGAAGCTATCATTCTCTCAAAGTTTTCATCAGAATCATGCATTTTAAGCGCATCAATACCATCAAATGTAAAGAAAACCAATGTTTTGAGAGGGAAGCTAAAATCCCTGAGGATAAAAAAAGAGTAGAAATATTAGTCACCATGCTTCAAGAACATCATAGAGAAAGAAAACCGACATGAAACAATATGGCACTGTGGTAACCCATTGCATTTTACATGTTAAAAACATCGTGATTGGGTGCAGAATTCCCTGTTCCACAAGGTTTAAATGTGTACTAAAAATAGGGCAGCAATTTCACTACAATAATAAACGCATCAACACAAAATCCTTTCATCGGGTTGCTACCATTCACTTTTACAAATTCGTAGTAGCTTGTCTTTCTAGGCAAACCAATAGCAAGTTCCTTTCCACGGGGCCAATCCCGCGCCATAGTTTCACTTTCACCGGGCCATATAATATCAACGAATTTTGGCTTTATATGATATTGATAGTCACTGATGGTGGCTGTAATTTCTGGAGGGGTGACCGATAAGCTGGTTCGGTTTGACCAGTAACCACTGTTGTGGATGTGTGTACTAGCTCCGTTGATAATCTCAAAAGTAAATCCCATCAAGTCTCCATTTTTGTCTAATTTCATAGGACACACAATCTCGTTGAAATGAATTTGCAATATTATCTTTCGCAATTGTACTCCTCCTTCAATCCCAGCAGAGCTTAGGGATATGATGACCGGGCACAATTCTTACGCAAGCGGGAATCTGTGGCAGCTCAGTAACTTGTCAAAGATGGAGGCTTTACATATTCCATTTGCTAACTTATCTGGGTCCTTGCCTCCAGAATTAGGTAAGTAACAGAATCGAAGTAGGTTGGTGCTGAACATCAACAGACTTACTGGATCAATACCATGGTAGCTAAGCAACAGTATGAGCTTGAAGATGGTCAACTATCAATCCGCCAAGGGAACACACTCACCATTTCCCTGCACGTTTTCATGAAAAATAAAATGAAGCCTTAACTTTTTGAGAGAAATAATCATGTAAAGGCGAAAGTCATTTAGAGAAAAAATTCTTTATGTTGTTCGTGCTTTTCCCTGTGCTCAAATCAGGTAGTTCTAAGGAAGAACATGATGCAGGATCTTCATTTAGAGATCATTTGTACAGCTGATAATGGAGACTTCTTTTGGTTACAAAGTCGGTTTGATCTTCTTACAGGTGTCACTTTCATATGCTTTTCACTTGAACCCTGCATTGTAGACAAACAACTCATAAAAAGGTATCCCTGAAACCAAAATTTGGAGATACAAATTCAGACAAGTATGAAATTGGATCACTATCTATAACTCATTCAAATATTTCCTACATGCTGGTTTGTTTTTACATATTTATGGAATGAATTGAGGACTGCCCAGAAGAAAATTTCCAAGTGAAGAATAGATATCCTAGAAATAAAATGGAAACAAGGTGCAGTGAAAAGAGATTTGACACTGAAATAAGAACATGAACAACATATTTATATAAAATTGCTCATACAACACTGAAAAATCTGATAAGATATATAAGAAAGATTGGTAGAATGGAAGAGAAGCATCCCCGGCTGCTAGAGAACTATTTTACCAACCTTGTAATGAAGAAACCAAATTCCATTTTTACTTGAAATGCAAAGGAAACAAGGTGCAGTGAAAAGAGAATTGAGACTGAAAGAAGCACATGAACAACATCTGTACATCAAATGGCTCGTACAACACTGAAAAAGTCTGACAAGATATATAAGGAAGATTGGTAGGATGGAAGAAACCAAATTCCCCTGCTCCTGGACAACTATTTTACCAACCTCGAAATGAAGAAACCAAATTCCACTTTTACTTGATATCCAATGGAAATTGATAAGCAAGAAAATGCCTTGCAAAGGTTGGAATATTATTTCAAAACCAAAACACAAAGGTAGAAAAAACAAAGGAAAAGCTTAACAAGTTTGATGTTGGGATTAAAAGTAGAATACCTCTTTCATCAGAGTTGTGAAGCTCCCATAAGATGGAGAATCATCCATAGACATCTCTTGAGTAGCCATACTTCCTTGCTCTGTTTCCGAGTATGTGTTACTTCTCCTAACCTTCCTCTCTGGGGTGCGAAATGAATTTTCTTGGGTACTTGATAAAAGCTAGGTATTGAGTTTTCCACCCACCCACCTCAACGTACAGATTTTGCAGTTAGAGATGAATAGATGGCAGATTTTTCCACTGAAACTACTTTGCCAGTTGTAAATACAATTGCAAGGCTGTGGTCTATTTCATAAACCAACAAACCTGTCACTCTCAGTATCACCTTTACCAGAATCAAATTTTACCATGTTTGCAGCAACTCTCCGTTTCTGACTAATTCTCAACAAAAATCTACCCCCTGGAGAAACATAAATCATGAAGGAATGAACAAATACCAGTAACAGGATCGAATAGTGTTAACTGTGTCAAGCTAATCTAAGTGGACTGAACAATTTCTTCCATTTCAAAGCTGACAGATAGCCTGTTAAACAGGTGTAAACAAACATAAAGGATATCATCTTGTAATCACGTCCAATTAAAAAATGAAGATCCTCCATCAAGAATCCCACACAGATATATACATAGAAGTTGCAACTATCACATTTTGTTGCTCTTTTTACCTCCACGAAGTTACAAAAAGTGACCAAATTTTGCTGGAACATGAAGTTACAGGAGTATTACCCATAGAGGTAGACACACGAGTGTTTTCATTTTGTTAAAGTGAAAAGATGCATAAGCACAACTAAGGAAGAAAGAAGAAGACTGATAGTAGTTAATGTATGAAATGCACTTCTGATCAACAACAATCTGCTCTTGTTACTTGATATTGGCCTTACAACTGAACAGGTCTATCAATAACCACTTTAGGAGTTGAATTTCACTTGCGACTTACAAGGATCTGCATCCAGCAACATTTGCACAACTTCTCTCATGGAAGGCCGCAAAGCTGGCAGTTTATGTGTGCAAGACACTGCAATTTTCAAGACCTGGATCATTTGATCCTTAAATGACTTGGAAATTTTTGAGTCGAGAACAACAATTAAATCTCCGCTCTTAAGGATTTTTCCTGAAGTCCAAGAAACAATATTCTTGTTCTCCCCAAATTCTGTTTCAATGGCCCCCCTGCCAGTTATGAGCTCCAGCAGAACCACACCAACACTGTAAACATCGCTCTTTTCGGTAACCTTCAAGGAGTATGCATATTCTGAAAAGTATATAAACATGGCACCATTCAAGCTTCATACGTTTGCAGAAGATGTCAACGCAATGCATGCTAATGAATTTATAGATCAAGGACTGCAAAACCTAAAAACACACCAGTGGAGGGCAAAAAGCTGCGTGTGTAAACATCGGAGAGAAAATGGAATACATGTGGCAGAAAAAATAGTAAAGAAACTTACCAGGAGTGATGTAACCGTGAGTGCCTACAAAAATGGTGGTTGAATCCCCTCCTCTGTTGCAAGCTCGAAGAACTTTTGCAACACCAAAATCAACAATCTTGGCCTCATAAAATTGATCCAACAAGATATTTGTAGACTTGACATCTCTATGAAGAATTGGAGGGGAGCAATCATGATGAAGATAAGACAATCCATGAGCTGCCCCTAATGCAATCTTGTGGTGTGATGGCCAATCCAGATCATTATGGCTATGCAAAGCTTCAAACAGGTTCCCATTGGGCATGTATTCATACACCAGCAGATTTGAATGACTATTGGACAGATAAAAATAGAGCTTCACAATGTTTTTGTGGCGAATGGTCCCCAATGTTTCAACTTATGCCTTTGCCAATCGATGGTCATGGTCTCTGTAAATGTTCTCATTTTTGTTATTGTAGGAATTGTAGGAATTCTTCTTATTTTTGTCCATGTAGATATCGTCCATATCCATTTTGGTGGATGTCCACAGATGCTTCACTGCTACAGTTTCATTGTTGGGTATGTCAACGCAATAAACCTTACCGGATGCTCCGCTCCCAATCACATTTTCATCTCCTTTCAGTAAAAATACCCTGGAAATATCTTCCACATCGAAGCTCAAGTTATGAAAAGCTATAAGTCTCCATGATGGATTTTCCTTTTTCTCCAGTGAATCTGCCTGGTATTGAAGGGACTGCCGGAAAAGTATCAGTCCAATGGCGGATATTAACATTGCTGCACCTGCAATTAGACCGACAACCAATTTCAGTTTTCTGGATTCATCCCGAGAATAAGAAGAAGTCGAGCAAGCCGCTAGTGTATCATCTCCATTAAAGCTTTTAGCACAGAGCCCTTGATTTCCCGAAAAACTTCCCCTGTTTCTGACGGTGATGAGCGAATTGGGAACGATGCTGCTTAACTGATTGTTGGAGAAATCAATAGAGCTCAAAGTCAATTCGCTAAGACTGCTGGGAATTGATCCGGAGAGTTCATTACTTGAAAGATTTAAAGAATTCAAAGCTTCAATTGATCCCAAATTGTTTGGAATGTTTCCGTCCAGGCGATTTCTCGCAAGATTTATGACACTTAGAGATTTACAGGAGCCGATTTCATCTGGAATGGATCCTTCCAGCATATTTTCCTGCAAATACAGAGAATTCAACTGACTCAACCTCCCGATTTCCTTTGGCAATAACCTGTAAACTGATTGTTATTCGCTTCAATTCTGACCAGTTGTACCGCCATGCCAATCTCTGGCACCAAGTTGCCAGAGAATCGGTTGTTGTAAATGGCCAATTGGGATAAATTCTTTGCATTACCGATCTCGGCACTGATTGCGCCCACAAAATTTTTGAAACTCAGATCAATAATATTGACATTGGGCAGACCCCAGATTCCACTGGGCACTCTGCCGCTGAGATTATTGTTATTGACTCTGAAACGTACCAAGCTTTTGCAGGCTTCGTATGAGAGAGGAAATTCTCCAGTGAAAGAATTGGCAAGAGCAAGAAAGTACTGTAGGTTTCCTCCTCTGCACATGTCTTTAGGCAGTGGGCCATTGATCCGATTTTCCGACACTTCCAGCATGTTGAATTTAGACGGACTGCCGAGCTTTTGCGGTAATTGTCCTGTAAAATTGTTCCGATATACTGATAACCCTTCCAAAAGCGGCAAATCCGCGAAACGAAATGAAACGCCCAAACCGTTTGGGCAACCCCTTTAAACAACGACTGAAATTGTTGCATTCGTCTAACATATAATCGTGTGGCTTACAAGATGACAGGTAGGCAGAAAGGGGAGTTGATTTCAGAGGGAAACGCCTTACGGCGTGATAATAGTATCATAGATATTAGATATTTTATTATGTAAATATTAAGAAATATTTTATTACTTAAATATGAGGAGATATTTTATTAATAGAATATTATTTGAAAATTTTGAGAAAATATTAGTGAAAAAGTATAAATACAAGGAAATATAATTAGTTAGTATATTTTAATTGCTTTTTTTTTTTTAAATTAAATAGGTAAGATAGATCTATATCAACAATAAAAATGATAATAAAAAAAAAAATTAGGAAGAAAGAGATTAATTGAGAAAAGAGATATAGATGTAACTTTAAAATCTTTAAGATGAATGAATATGGCAGGGTATGGCATATTTCTTGAACTCATTGTGCTTTCCATTGATTAAGCTAGATCAAAAGAATTATGTTGCTAAAACTACATCTTGCCTCATTAATTACCAAGTTACATTAGAAGAATATTGGTCAATGTATTATAAAGAATCCCCCTTCTTAACCTCGAGAGGGTTACCTTGTTTCTTTTTTAGACACGTCAAATTGTGAATGAATATTTAGGTCAATATGCCTTTCTTTTGAATCATTTAACCATTTTCGTCTACCTTTTTAACCTAGGTGTGACATTTGTGCCAATATGATGTAACAACCCTATTGAAAATTCCATGTAATAATGTAAATAAAGGCAAAAATAAGATCACAGGTAAGGGACACGTATTCCAAGCTAAATGTTAGGCAAATATATCATAGTGGGCATCACTAGATGTGTGTTTTGGCTAAGGAAATTGGCAAAGGCTAAGGAAAAGACATTTTTGACACATTTATTTATGAAAGAAAAGGAAATTAGGAGAAAAGGAAGGTAAAAGGTCATAGGTTGCACGCGAGGAGGAAATTGAAGGAAAATAATGGAAAATGAAGAAAGTAGAGGCCTCATGCATAAAAAGGCTTCTGAGGATCAGTTCATGGCTTTTGTAAACTTCAAGTTTAGAGCTCTCTCATTATTTTTGCTCTCTCTCTCACTCTCTTGGTCACTTAGAGTTTTCTTGGAGCACTCTAGTTTGGAGCAAAGAAAAGGGAAGGCAAGGAAAGGAAAGGAAAAAAAAGCAAGGAACAAGCAGCTTCAACAAGAATACTTGCAGGTAACCTTTTGCATGCGTGATTTCCTAGCTGGTTTATACATGTATGGCTTTGCATGTTGGTGTATGGTTCTTTTGTTGTCGGTGGCATGGTTTTGCCAGGTTATGACAATGGTTTTCAACCTAGCCTTGCCTTTTTCCGGATGCCATGGTATGTTGGGATGTTATTTTGGTTTTTGAGTTTTGGAATTGCTAGATGGATTTCAAAATCTGGGGCTAAGGTGGTCTCAAGGTTCATTCCCAAAGGCCTAGGAATCCCTTGATCGGTTTTGGCGAGATACACGGTAAAGATTGAGGGAGAAGTCTTAGTTTAGGGCTTAGTGATCTGAGTTTGGATTGTGGTAATGTCTGAGAGACTAGTCTCAGTTTAGGGCCTGTGATATGATTTGGATTGCAGTAAAGCCTGAGAGACAAGGAGATGGAAAATTCCTCAAGGATATTGATGGATTCTGGATGGCATTCCAAGTTCTGTTCAGTTGTGATTAGAGCACCGGTTTTGGTGTGATCATCGTTGGATGAGGGTGAAAGTGATTTAACCTCTAGATTCCATTGGTTGTTCTATGAGATCCCATGTTCATGCTTGGAATATGGCACGAGGGTGATTGGCTAAAAGAGAGATTTGGTTCAGCCATGTCTATGATCAGGTGGTAAGTGGAAGTCGCGAACCTAGTCTGATTTTCCTATGATTAATAAAAGCCAAGTTCTCTTACTTTTGCACTAATTTATATGGTTTTATGCTATTTATAAACATGGTTGAATGACTGGTTTATATCATGGTTATTTCATATATTTACTTGTAACTGTTAAATGGATGGATGCCAAACCTAATTGATGATGTAGTAGTTCAATGGAAAAGGAGGTGATCCTTCTGGTTATGTTTCATATGTTGTTTCAGTCATTTATGCTCTGTCTTGTATCCTAGACCTGTAGGTTGCATTGATGCTAAGTGTTTGACAGAATGTCAATCCCGGTTGGGGATGCTCAGGCCTAGTCATGAGGGTGATTTTTGATTGATCAACACTTTTATTATGTTTTTAACGAATTTGGAAGTTGCAACAATTTCTAGGTAGAGGCCAAGATTCTATGCTAGAAAAGTGGCTTAAATCTTGGGGTCACTGGCACAAAACTAGTAATTCTGGTCCACAGTTGTTGGCAGGCAGGCCTGTGAGAGCGACTTTGGGTTTCTGGTCGCTCCCTTGCCAATAGCATGAGAAAGACTATGGCCTAAGAGCTGCAGAATAGTAGTGGAACCCAAGGACATACTATTTGAATGGTTGACTTGTCTCCTGAGGGTTCTATTGATGATGTTGGATGACTGTATGTGATGTTCTGTCGACTTCACTTCCTTTAGGTGACATAGAGGTCAAATCTAATTGTAGTAGCATCTCTCCTCATTTTTACCCCGGTTGGCATGGTTATTTTGGGTAGACCTAGGAGGGGGTGTTACATATGACCTGCCTTTCTTTTGAATCACTTAACCATTTTCGTCTACCTTTTTAACCTAGGTGTGACATCTGTGCACATATGACCTCACCTCACATTTTACACTAATGTTTGTGCAGCATATGATCTCACATTTTATGGTTGACATCACATTTTTACGCCAAGAATATCATTATGGAACTCCATAATCTCGGAGGATTACGTTAGGAATCTCATTACAGAAGTCAACAATCGCTGAGGATTGGAACTCGTAGAGATTTTGTATACTGTTTAAAGAAAAAATTATACATTATATTGTGAAAAAGGTCAATTTCTAAGTATATGATATACAATATTTATTTCTACATTACTAGATTTTACAAAATTAAAGTTAGAAGCTTGTGCCTTGAAAATTTGTTGAGTGTTGTACACAAATTTTCTATTAGTATCAGAGAAAAAAAGTCTAAGACACATGTACACCATGTGATATTGAACGTCAGACACCTGGACATATTTTCGAATTTTATTCTTTATGAAAGAAAGTGTAACCTATAATACCTTATGTTGAGTATTTTTGTCTGTACATAACAATTGTTATTTTTTCCTGTTATTATGAAATATGATCTTTTACTAAACGTTGCCTTTAGTGCAGTAGTTACATGCATGCATGCATTAACTAACTGAACTCACAATTAGTTCAACAAACTATTTGAACTAATCTAACTGGACTTAACTCAGTTAACTAAGCTAACTAATTACAACTCAAATTACAACTCATCCTTATCTCTTTAACTGATGGATAAATTCCTCAATCAATGGAGAAATTGTTGCATGTCCCCACATAGACTTCATGTGTAATTTTCTACAACTAATTAACTCAAGCTGAATTAATTAATTATTTTTCAAACAACTGCTAAGATTAAATTTGAATTTTAATTCTCAATTTTAGTTCAGAGACTAACTAAAATTGGAATGTATCCCGAAGTGCTATTTATAGCAATGCTATTTTTAGCATTTCTATTTTATCATTCCTTGTTGCTATATCCAACACTGGTACCTTAAATGCTATTTATAGAAATGCTATTTATAGCATTTCTTGTTGCCATTTTCAACACTCCCTCTCAATAAGAAAGTCATTCAACTCGAACCCGATCCCGAACCTTTGGAATGTTTTCTACATGCAACACTTCTCTCTACTGTTATTGCTCCAACAAATCTAGAAACAAAAAATATCCAACCTGAATCTGAATGATGCCTATGTCATCAAAGTCTCTAACTGCTATTGCCTCTGTCGACTTAAAACTCTGCACCTCTGTGCTCTTCAGTATCTGACTGCTCTAGCCTCTATCACTTTGATCTCTGACTGCATCAATCACACTGATTCCTCCTGCTGCACCCGTGTTGTTGCTGGTCCTATCTCCCAGCATGCATTCGCATTGCACCTCCTCTCATCATGTTGCATCATGCTGCCCACTGCTGCACTACAACTCAGTTACTGAGAAGTAAGTAACTGATCTCCCAATTGACCTCCCTGTTGGGTTAGAAACACACTCTGATGCTGAAGCTTCCTCTGCCGCTCCATCCGCATCCGTCTCTACCCACTTAGCTAGCCCTGCTACTCCTCATCGGGGCTCCCATAGCAAGGTCTAATCAAAGAGGTTAGGTACCTCAAGGATCCTACCCCTATTTCAGCCTTCTTGAGACTATCACTCCACATTGCCCCACTTCCTACTTGGAGGTATGGATGCATGTGATCCCTCTGCCCACTTGGCTCAAAATTTCCCCCTACTGGAGGTCTCTGCATGAGTGGATGCCTCCACTTCGTCTCCTCTCAGCATCTCCACTTGTGGCTCCTCCACAACCTCCTGAAGCTGCTTCACCAATTGTGGCTCCTCCAAAACTGTTTGAGACTTCTTCTGGTGTTGCATGTTGAGAGGTAATGTACTCTCCCTCTCAACCACCACGTCTCCAATAGTTGCCTTGCTCCTCAAGGCTTTGCATGCATCTTGAACCTCAAGAGCATACAGGTTCTTGACTCGTGAACCGATCTGCTTCACCTGTCTTGTGGTGATGTGTCTAAGGAAAAATTTTCCCTTACTGGAGACTACATCACAACCTTTGTCTTCCAGCATTGCAATCGATACCAAGTTCTTCTTCTGTCTTGACACATACTTCACATCTGTCAAGGTAATGCGAGCTCCATGCTCCCTCTTAAAAGAAACCGTGCCCACACCTGAAACACTATACTTTTCATCATTGCCCATTGCTATGAGTATCTAAAGATCTTTCTCCTCCAAGGTACTGAACAAACTCTTATCGTCGGTCATGTGGAATGAGGCTTCACTGTCAAGAAACCAACCTCAACCCATCATCGATGAAACCATGCATGTGATGAGGGTAAAATCCAATTCAAACTGAGAGGCCAATGCCTCACCTTCAGATCCTTCCTTGGATCCCATCTTGGATTTCTTCAATGGACAATTTGTTGCATAATGACCCACCTCATGACAATGAAAGCATCGCACTTTTGATTTGTCAATCTTCTTCCCACCATGGGAAGAACTCAATTTGAGATGAGAATCCTTCTCCTTCCATTTCTTTGCCTCATTCGTTAAGGCACAATTTCTTCATCCTCCTTAGATGAAGAACCATCTCTGATGCTTCTCCTGATCTCCTCCTGCATCAAATCCGACCACAGTCGTTCCCAATATGGAAACTTCTCTCTTCCATTTACCGAGTCTTGGTAGCTATGCCAGCTCTTAGGAAGATCGAGAAGAGAAAGACTCACCATGTCATCATCGGCTGTTGTGACTCCTACACTTCCAAGCTCATCCCTACAGGTGGTGAGCTTATTCAAATATGTAGAGATCGTCTCGCCCTTTTCACACTTGATTTTCTGAAGCTTGTCTTTGAACACCAACTTCCTCTGATTGCTGTTGTTCTGATATAGATCCTTCAATGTTTTCCACATTGAAAACGGTGTCTCATTCCCATGGAGACTCGAGACAATGTGGTCTCGAACTCCCTCCAGAAGGATTCTCCTCGCTCTAGCCACACATTTCTTCCATTCCGCCAATTCTTGGGCATTAGCAGCTGCT
>APFE031190108.1:84647-99461 GCA_000404065.3 Pinus taeda | reverse complement strand
ACTGCTCCTTGATGGCCGCCCGGAATGAGTCCCAGGTGGGTGCGGCTGAAAATAGTGAGCCAGTACTTTCATCCTTCTGCTCGCAGTAGGTTTCCCACCAGTCCTTGACGTGGGCGCTGCTTTGAGAAGAGCAAAAACAATCTTTTCCCGACTCGAAAATTCATGAACAGAAAAATAACCCTCTAGCAGATTTAACCATTTATCTATGGCATCGGCATCTATCTGACCCTAGAATATGGGGATTTCAGAATTAACTTCTACCTTAAAGGGTGTGGCGTTTCCAGAGAAGCTGCTGGAAGCCGATGCACCGCTTCTGGGTAGCCGCTGAAGGATCTGCGCAAAACTGTCCATCATTGCGTTCCGTTGTCGCTCGAGCGCTTCTTCGAGCAAGATTTTGATGGGATCTCCTGCCCCCTCGTCTTTCTTCTCGTCGTCCGCCACGGGAGGCCGTCGGGATTTGCGAGGCTGGTCTTGCAAAGGTTCAACCAGTTCAAGCCCTAACTCCTTATATCCCGACCTTGTTGGGGACATGCAAAGAAAAACAGAGAAAAAGCAGACCGCTCTGATACCACTGATCCAGATTTAAACAGGAACACAACCAATTACAGAGATAACCATATACACAAATATGCAGCGGAAATAATACTTCATTTCATTAATGGAAAATACTGAAATATGCTTACAATCAGAAATGGAAATAAACTAGCTAGGGCGATGGTAGCTATCTCTGAGAAGAGATGTGTGGGCTACATGCCTCTGAACTGACTTACAATGAGGCTCGAAGGCCTATTTATTGTTGAGAAACAATGAAAAACCCCTAACATTCCAAAACCTAACCCTAGGAGATGAAACGCCAAACTGTGGGCCCCGTTTGGGGGTAAGTTGGTACATCAACTTCCCGGGGTCGTAACTTTAGCATATGATCTCCGTTTGACGCGTACAATAGCTCATTAGAAAGATCTATTCGAGCACTATCATTGTTGGAACGGCAGCACCAGTCCATGTTCCATGGACCCGTGGTGACCCTGGAATCCCAAAAGACGTCGTTTAGGGCCTCAAAACGGCTCCGGAAGTTCAGGACCCGAAAAACTGCTAAAAATAGTAAGTTGTGCTACAATTAAGGAAACTGAAAATGCTGAGAAAGACAATGGTGGGGTTCCATGTGGACTTGGCAGGTGGCCACCAATATCCACCTGGATCACATGGGGTCTTGGATATGTGTGTTCTTAAGGCACTCCTAGATGTTAAATCACTCTTTCAATTCCTCGCCCTATTCAGGTGTTAATCTTAGACATGACCATGATGTAGAAGTTAAAGTTCCAATAGAAGAGTCTTGAAACTCATAGGCTTACGTAGCGATCTTATCATTTGCATTTTCAGCCTTATCTTATAGCTATCACTAGAAGCCTCTATTGTTCATATAAATTAGGTTCATGTATAACTCATTTTCTCAGGTAATGAAATGTGTTTTCTCTTTGTTCTTCATCTTGTGATCTATTGGTAGAAGGATTGTTTGGCTTTGCAGTCTGATCCTTGGGTATTTTAATACTCTTTCATAGTATTAGATCCTTGGCCCAGGTTCAATTCCTCGATATGTGTTTGAGGGGGGAGGGGGGGAGGGGACGTGTTGGATTTTCACACTCACCTCATTGGGAATCGATCACGTGGACTAACCACCACTTTGGCATCCACCTTGGGACCACTCAAAAGGTAATGATAATGGTTTGGAAGTTTACTAATGTCCATGGGTTTTGATATAAGATAAAACTTTAGCATGGGGTGCCAAGTTTTTGGAATGAATCATCTAATTAGCCATCTCCTTAAGTGTTCTATAATTCCATTCAACTAGACCATTTTACTGAGGTATGTAGGGAACCAAATACTGATGAATAATAACATGTTGTTTACAAATTTTTTGAAATGCATTGATGCCATATCCCCCCCCACATTATCTGTCCAAAACTTTTTAATGCATCATGAAGATTGTTTCTCAACAAGAACCTTAAATGTCTTGAAGGTTGCAAAGACTTCACTCTTGTATTTGAGAAAATACACCCAAGAATACTGTGAAAAATCATCAATAAAATTTAATGCATATTTGGCCCTTGAAAAAGGAGTTGAAAATGTCATCAAATCATTATGCACCAACTCAAGACATACCTTTTCCCTCGAGGTTTTCCCTTTAGGAAAGGGACCTTGGTGTTGTCTTCTAAGAGTACATCCTGCACATACTCCATCAATACAAGAAACCTTTGGAAGACCTGAAACTAAATTTTGAGTGTACATTAGCTGCAAATATCTATAATTGAGATGGCCAAATCTTTCATTTCAAAGCTTACTCAATGAATCAACATGAGCTATAAAAGAACAAGTAGAGGAAGGATGGAAGCAAACAAACTTATATAATCTAGAGACATGATCAACCTGTCCAATAGCAACAACAACTGCAGGATCATGTAGTTCTCTAATGACTACTTGATTTGGAGAAAATTCTATAGTTTTCCCATCTCTAGAATGATGATGATAAATGGACAATAAATTTTCAGAAATTTTAAGGAGTTTCCAATGTTGGCATTTAGTACACTATTGGTTCTCCTAAGCTTGTAGGTTTCATAGATTCTTACTTGGCTGGATCAACGGATGATAAACAATCCACCTTTAGATTTTATTTTTTATTTTTTATTTTAATTGTTGCCTTGGATCTACTCTTATTGCTTGGTCTTGCAAGAAACAATCAACAATTCGATTATCTACAACATAAGTTGAGTATCGAGTTGCATTTCTCACAATTCAAGAAGTTCTTTGGTTACAACAATTATAACTTGAGTTTGACATTCAACACTATCAACCTACTCTCTTCTGGAAGGATAATCAAAGTGCAATATAAATTTCTAGAAATCATGTGGAGCATCAATGAACTAAACAAATTGAAATTCATATGCACTTTATTCGCCAAGTTATTCAATATGGAATTCCTTGCGTGGAATATGTACCTACTAAAGAGAAAATAGTAGATATTTTTACAAAGTCCTTGGCATCAACGAGGTTTCTTCAGGTATGACATATGCTTGGACTGAAGGAAGTTGCCCTTAGGGGATCATCTTGAGTCATCCTTCCTTCATCTCTTCATTTTCTTTCTTTTCTTCTATCTTATGAAATGTTGTACATGGGTACATAAAAAGGCCTAGTTGTTGGGACCCATTCTTTGTGTTCATTGTTCTTTATTTTCCTCCCTTGTTATGCTTGATCCTTGTGCTTTGATATGTTTAATGGAGAATTTAATGGCTTGGGTGTCATTTTCTTTCTTTCCTTCTATCTTATGAAATGTTGTACATGGGTACCTAAAAAGGCCTAGTTGTTGGGACCCATTCTTTGTGTTCATTGTTCTTTATTGGACATCATAATTTAGAGCTCCAAAAAAAAAGTCTTGAAACTCATAAGTTTACGTAGATATCTTATCAACTGCGTTGTTAGTCTTGTCTTCTAGCATCAGTAGAAGCCTATATCATTCCTATAAATTAGGTTCGTGTATAAGTAATAAAGTATGTTTTCTCTTCGTTCTTCATCTTGTGATCTTGGTAGAAGGATTGTTTAACTTTGAAGTATGATCCTTGGGTATTTTAATACTCTTTCAGTAGCCTCACCACTACCAAACTTACCAAAAAAAAGACAATGATTTATAAAAGCTATTTCTTCTATCCACGGGGTCTTGGATAAACGGTGATTGGGTGTGCTATTAAGGCATTCGTAGATGTTAAGTCACTAGTTCAATTCTCAACCCTATTCAAGTGTTATTGTTAGACATGACCATGATGTAGCATCACCATTACGAAACTTACAAAAAAATATTATTAATTTCCTATCATCACAATAATTTTAAATTATGTAACATTCTTTCTATAAATTATAGAAGGAATTATGTTCTACATGAAAATAGAAAGTTTTCACATTTTTTCAAGAATTTAATAGCAATTGTTTAATTATGATATAAAACATGACACAATGTAGAATTTATATGAAAAGTTTACTTAAATATCTTTGAAACCTCTAATATGATTTAATGCGTTAAATTCTAAAAATAGATATTAAAATTAGTTTTTATAAGAATAACAAAATTTAAAAACTAGAAATTATAATATATAAATGTATATATATATATATATATATTATATATATAAATATAAAGCAAGGCCCATAAAGATCTAAAATTATTCATAAAATACAAAAAAATTGTATACATAATAAACCCATAAAGATCTAAAATTATTCATAAAATACAAAGAATTATATACATAAAACCTTAAGTTAACTTAAAGCATAATCTATTAGTCCAACTTGATAGGATTAGACTTTATCAAGACCTTTCCTATACAATGACATGAAAAATATATATTTAAAAACAAATATAACTCTATCCATGTTATTACTTTTATCCAAAATTAATGTTATATTATTATTTTTTATTATTTTTATTTTTTTAATATGAATAAAAGGGAAATATATATATAGAATGTGGTTCACGTTGTTTTGTTTTGTTTTTTTGTTTTTTATAATATGAATAAAAGCGATATATCTATATATATATAGAATGTAGTTCATAAATTGCAGAGGGTGACTATTACGTTTATGGAAACGGTCAAGGTGGATTGGGTAGATCCACTCAAAAGGATCAGTCTTGTTAGGTGACTATTACATTCATGGAAACGGTCTTAGTGGATCGGGTAGATCCACTCAAAAGGATCAGTTTTGTCAGATGACTATTACATTCATGGAAACAGTCTGGGTGGATCAGGTAGATCCACTCAAAAGGATCAGTCTTATCAGATGACTATTACATTCATGGAAACTGTCTCAGTGGATTGGGTAGATCCACTCAAAAGGATCAGTCTTGTCAGATGACTATTACATTCATGGAAACAGTCTGGGTGGATCGAGTAGATCCATTGTTGGGCATGGTATCTCCCCAAGGCATGTTTTGGGGCTTAAAGCCCAAGTTCTGACAAAGTCCTTTATAAAGGCTCCACGATTTGTGGGCGCGGAGCGTGAAGTCATAATAGAGTCACTGGGTTGTTCGCCCTTGTTTTTGTAATGTAATGTTGGCTTGATAGACCTACCCATGGTCCGCGGACCATGAGATTGTATAAATAAAGTGAGGCTCTAAGTATAGAGGGAATCAATCAATAGAACAGAAGCATGATGAGTTTAAGAGATTGAGTCGAAGTGTAAAGTGTGTCTTTGGGTCATAGAGTAGGAGAAGGCTCTGCAGCTGAGTGCGCAGAGGCCTAGTAGTCCTTAACTAAGTGAACGGACCCCTACCACTGAGTGCGCAGGGCAGGTCGAGTTTGTAACCGTTGTAAGCATTAATAAAGAGAAGTTTTATCATATTTCTATGTATCTTTTCCTGTTTGATGTATTATTGGGTGTTAATTTCAAGTGTACTGTTTATTTGCTACGCGAACTCATATGAATGTGCTGTATAAATAAATATAACATAAGGCATCCATTTACACGAAGATAACTAACTGGTGTAGGAACATAAGTAAGATCTCAGGTGTGACTTAGGGAAATAGTGTAGAGCGCTGCTCCTGCAGTGCAGAATCCCCACATCCCCTGGTTAGGGCTGCGCGAAGGCAAGTATATCAGGGTGCGAGGGACAAGGAAGTGCACGAAGTAACCTGCTTGAAGGGACTAACAGTTGGACCAATTCAACCTCTCAGACATCTCAAGGGTGCGAATACCTGGTTCCAACACCCCCCCCCATACTACTTCAGGTGAGACCTAAGTCCGCGCTCCGCAGACTATTGCCGAAGGGGCCAGTAGTACATGGATTTGCTTGGCTAATTAACTCTAAACCTAGGTTAGGCCCCAACAAGCCAACAAATGGTTCTGTTGCCAAGACCGGGTTTGCATAGAGATGTCTGAAGCTGTATCACTGGAATCCAACTAAGAAAGGAATTGAGGATTGGTTGGATAGGAAGATTCACGAGTTCACGGCGCAGGAGAACAAGAATCTGCGACTATCAAAAGAAGAGTGGTTAGACTGCTACTTATACACAGATATCCATGAAATTTTCTTCACATCCTTCCCTACTGAGCTATACGAGTGGATCGTGAAGCTAACAGATAACCAAGGAAGGTGCAAGCTCAACAGACCTATTGTGTGGACTCCAGAGTTGGTGCGCAGATTGGAAGCATCAGAGGATAAGATCACGCGCACTGTTGATCACTGGCTTGATCGAATTATAAGAGGATTCATCATTGAGTTCGCGGTAGATATTTCAATCAGCTATAGCGAAGCAGAGCAACGCTTCCTTAAAGGACCGCGAGGTAAGTACATTAAGTCTTTAAACAATTGCATTAAAATGCTACTGTGGGAAAGCACGTTATGTGAATAAATTTATGTTTGGGGCTACGCAAAGTGGGAGAATCTATAGAAATGAAGGTAGTGCAGAACTAGAAACTAGCCCCTTGATTTCACCTCTGCGAGGGGACAAGGAAGAGCTCGCGAAGGTCTCACCAAGAAGTGCGATCAACTTGATAAGGCAGAGGATTACGTGTATGCCACCCTCACCCACACCACCGCCAGTTTCACCCTCTTCACCCCCATCTTCGCCCAACCACCTCTGCCACCACCACGAGTCAATATGCCGAGCGTGATAAAGTTGCCAGTGTTCAAGGGAGTAGGGAGTGAAGATTCAAACCCGTTCTGGTTCATTATAAAATCTGTGTGGGAAGCGTAGAGAGTTATAGATGACAATATAAAGAAAGCGATGTTGGTCAGCGTTTTGCAGGATCGCACGTTGACCTGGTACATTAAGCATTCTAATGACAATCAGAATGCGAGGATCACAGATATCCAAATTATGCTAAACAAAGAATTTAGGAGGCCGAATTCAGAGGCGTAGTCGATCATTGGGTCCAAGGAAATCACAATGCTACTAGGTGAGACCCCTTGGGAGTTGGATTGGAGACTGAGGTGCACAATTCGCGAAGATAACATGACGTTGATGGATGGACAACACTGCGAATGGTTTATAGCATCGTTAACGCCGCATCTAAGGAACGCGTTGTCACAACAGAGGCTAACGACTCAGTCCTAGGCCTTGGATATCGCGATGAGATTACATGAGACCCCAATATAGGATCCCAACCTGGGAGTTCAATGGATTCAGGTGCAGTTGAAAAACTTGTGCCTTGAGATGCAGAGTCCGAAACAAGACATAACAGCCCGCCCAGAAATACGTGACGAGGTATGGTGCATAAAGTTCAAGGGTCAAGAACATGACAAGGACCACTTCCCGGTGTTCGTGAATCACCTCACGAGAGGAGGACTAATGCCATTGAGACCGGAGGCACAAGTAGGACCGAGCGCAGCGCTTGCATTATGGTGTGCGATTTGTCAGATAGGAGGAAAGAATGCTACAGATAACTGCCATTTATTACAAAAGTACATGCAGAATTCACAACAATTGTTCTGTAATTTCTATAGATCAGTGGGACATGATGAGCACACCTGTAGAAGTTATGAGATGATGATGGATCAGACTCCTACCTACAGAGTTCAGGCTGAAACACGGCCCCTTGACCAGAATGTAGGGATGCCACAAACCAGATTTCAGGGGCGCAAACGGGGCCGAGGTGGAGGAGGACCTGGAAGAGGTCTCAAACAACTGATATGCTACAATTGTGGAGGGCCAAGACATTATGCCCGTGATTGTACGAATCCAACACATCCATCATGCTTGTATTATACATTGTTTGATCATGAGATGGAGGATTGTCCCACACTAATAGCACGACTGTGCGATAAAGGAGCGCTCCAACCTCCCCTGACTCAGAACTTACAAATGATGAGGTTTGAGCCACGTGAGGAAGACCCTAATGTGAATATTGTGCTCCGAAGTGGAATCACGACAGGGGATGACAAAGGAAAGCAACCTGAAGAGAGTACTTAGGTTCGCAAGGTTCCAACGAAAGAACCAGAGTTTGATTTGGAGCTAAGGAAACCTTCGTGGAAGCTAAGAAGAGCTCCGTTGATGCCTCCACTTCAGGAAGCAAATATAGACCAAAGCTGGAAATGGACCCATCGATGCTCACAATGTTCTTGGAAACATGCATGAAGCTGCTGTGCGATAGCAAGGCTGTAAAGGGGCTGCGGGAACTCATAAATAGATGCACTGGGACCATGCTAGGAGAACTACGCGTAGTTTAGAAGCTCGGAAAGCAAACGATGCGAACGGGAAGGGAAATGAGATTGATTGCTCAAATTGGAGAATATGAGATGGACCAAGTGATTATGGATCTAGGATCGGACGTGAACGTTCTACCGAAGCAGACATGGGAGCGCATGGGAAGGCCTACGTTGCAATGGTCTCTTATCCAACTGCGAATGGGGAACCAACAAAAGATCCTACCTATGGGAATATTTCAGGGAATCACAGTGGATATTGAAGGAGCAAGCACGCTAGTAGACTTCAAAGTCATAGAGATTGTTGATGACAACAATCCGTACCCGGCGCTATTAGGAATAGATTGGGCCACTGACATGAATAGGGTGATAAATATGAAGAAGCGCAAGATGATTTTTGAGAAAAAGTCTCTGTGCGTAGTTGTACCTTTGGACCTTGCAGAAGGATCACGCTACATGGAGCCAGTGCACGACTATGACAACGATGACAATTTGGACTGCATCTACAAGATAACGACATGAGAACAAGACTGGGTGAATCCAACCGCGGATTGACGAATCTCACAGGAGTGCGAAAGCTCCTGCACATCGGATTCTGACGAGAGATAGAATGATGGCAGAACCGGTTACACGAGGTAACCACATTGAAGTATAACATGATCACGAGATCGCTGTGCTGCGTATCAACGGAGGTAAGGGACTTGCCTACGTATGATGGGTTAAGTGAAGTGGATGACTTCCTGAACAGATTTGAAAGAGAGGTGCCAGAACAACAACGTTTCGAAGCTTTGAAATGGGTACTGTGCACTACTCTTGCGAGGTGGTGGGGTACGCAACAAAGAAGCTTTGAGGACTGGCACGAATGCAGGAGGATGATGCACATGCAGTTTGGGAAGCCTTAGATGTGATTAAAAGACAAGTATGACAGACGGGATGATCTGCGCGCACACCTCGCCAAATGGACAAAGGTCTATGGGGAAGAGCCACAACCTGAGTGGGTGCATCTGTTCTGTCATACCCTGGATATTATACCCATGAATTGGTATATAGAGACAGAGCTCCACCATGGAACAAGTGAATGGGATATCTTGCGCGGAGGATTCCTGTTAACCTTAACGTTTGAGGATCATTGGTGGGATACTATTGATGATGTGCTACATGTAGTAAAGAAGTTATCTTTAAAATACCCCAACAGCCAATAGAAGTGATTCAACCTGAATGGGCGACCCAGCGGAGCTACGCGTTGGACTGTTACAACGTGAATACTGAAGAAGATGATGAAGATCCGCGAAAAGTTAACATTCCAAAAACTAAAGGCTATCGTGAGGTTCAAGGGCCATTGATTGAGGACCCTGACATAACCGTGCCAGTGAAGACAAAGTAGGTAAACATTGGTATGGAGGTCGAACCTAAGTATGTAATGCTCGACGACTACTAGGATGACGCGACGGTGGATAAGGTCGCTGAGTTACTCTGCGAGTACCAGGATTTATTCTCGACCAAGATCACAGACTTAAAGGGAATCGTTGGCAATTTAGGGATGATGAAGATCACCTTAAAACCCAACGCGAAGCCAGTCAAGTAGAGACCTTACTTCTTGAATTTGAAGTACAAGGAAAAGGTCCACGTAGAACTAGACAGAATTTTCACAGTTGGAATCATTGAGCCAGTGGAAGAATCCAACTGGGTAAGCCCTATGGTAGTGCAAGAAAAGAAGAAGAAGGGAGAGATAAGAATATGCATGGACCTCAGGAAATTGAATGACACATGTGTGCATGACCCATTCCCAACTCCATTCACAGATGAAGTATTGGAAAATGTCGGCGGGCAAGAAGGATATTCTTTTACTGATGGGTTCTCAGGGTACCACCAGATCAAAATTGCACCGGAAGACAGGAACAAGACCACCTTCGCAATTGAGTGGGGCCGCCTTCAATACACTGTTATGCTGCTTGGGTTGAAGAACGTGTCGGCCATCTTTTCGCGCATATTTGTTGCAACATTCAAAGAATATATCCACAAATTCCTGGAGGTCTATCTAGATGATTGGATTGTATTTGGATTAGTTAAGCACCATGTAGCGAGCTTATGCTTGATGCTGGATACTTGCCGATGACACCAAATCACACTGAACCGCAAGAAGTGTACATTTCTCGTTCCCTTTGGAAACCTGTTGGGACATGTGGTCTACAAACATGAACTGATGGTAGACCCTACGAAGATTGTAGTAATTCTGAATGTGGAAGCACCGCAAAGTGTCAAACAGTTGCGTGCTACCTTGGGACATATGGGGTACTATTGGAAGTTTATCAAAAGCTATGCCCAGATTACCGTGCTAATGGAGGAACTGTTGAAAAAGGATGTCACGTTCTGCTGGAAGGATGATTGCATGAAGAGCTTGGATGTACTAAAAGAGAAATTGGCCTCCGCACCAATCCTGGTCTTCCCAAAATGGGATGTGGAGTTTCATGTCCATGTCGACGCGTTGTGTATAGCGATGGGAGCGGTACTAACACAGGAGGGTGGAGAGGGCTTGGACCACCCTATTGCGTTCACAAGCTAGAGGTTGTCTAAAGCATAAAAGAACTATTCCACAACTGAACCCGAGGGGTTGGCTATTGTGTATGCGCTCCAAAAATACCAGCACTATTTGCTAGGGGGACACTTCAATATGTATACAAACCATTTTGTGCTAAAATACTTGGTCAATAAGCCTGTGTTGGGGGGGTGCATATGCAGGTGGCTCTTATTGTTCCAAGAATATGATTTTGAGGTTGTTGTGAAGCCTAGACGCTTGAACACAGGACCGGATCACTTGCCGCGAATTGAGACAGGAGAGGAACCTACTAGTTTGGAGGAAGGATTACAGGACACACAACTCTTTGTTGTGTGTGTAGCGGAAAAACACTTTGAAGATATAATCCAATTTCTAACAATGGGGACCGCACTGAAAGAATACTCCGTCGAGCAGAAGAAGGAACTAGTGGTGCATGCAGCTGATTTTTCTGTCATCAGGGGGCACCTATATAAGATGGGCAATGACGAGATATTGCAAAGGTGTGCACCTAAATTCAAATGAAGTCAGATCCTTGTGGAAGTGCATGGGGGCGCTGCAGGAGGGCACTATGCAAAGTGAGCGACCGCGCAAAAGATTCTCCACGCAGGGTTGTGGTGGCCAACCCTTCATCAGGATTCAAAAACACGCTGTAAGGCATGTGATATATGTCAAAGAACATGTAAACCATCGTGGAGGGACGAGATTCCTTTGAATCCACAAATGATGCTGTAGCCCTTCGAAAATGGGCAATCGACTTTGTAGGACCTATCAAACCTCAAGGAAAGACAGGCGCGAGATACATTATCACCGTGACAAAGTACCCGACTTATTGGGCAAAAGCACAACTGGTAAAAGATTGCATGGCCACCATGACTGTGAAGTTTTTTTTTGAACACATATTGACTTGATTTGGATGTTTGAAAATCTTGATGAGTGATCGCGGTGCAGATTTCCTGAACGAAACAATCAGCGTGCTAACATAAGAGTTTCAGGTGTATCATTAGAAAAGCACAAGATAGCACCCACAAGCCAATGGGACAGTAGAAGCATTCAACAAAATACTGGAGACTACGCTGACCAAAGTATGCAATGCGCAACAGAGTGATTGGGATCTGTTCGTACCTGCAGTACTATGGGCTTATAGGACAACGTACAAGAAACTAACGGGACAGACACCTTTCCGGTTGGTTTATGGCGTGGAAACTATCATGCCAATGAAGTCTATTATAAATAGTCTGCGCATAGCAGCGCCCACAGGTATGAAGGACCGCAAAGCCCTAGAAGAGAGGCTCATGCAGTTGGAAGAACTTGAAGATGAACGATTTTTGGTTGGCTTCCATTAGCAGGTACAAAAGCAGCGTGAGAAGGCCTGGTACGATCGCCATATTAAGTTGCGCACCTTCAAGGTAAATGATTTAGTGTTATTGTATGACAGTAAGTTTGATAAATTCCTAGGAAAGTTCAGAATGCATTGGCTAGGACCATATGTTGTTAATGAGGTCAGAGACGAAGGCACAGTATAGCTGGTAAAGCTAAATGGAGAACCTTTCCCAAGCAAAGTAAATGACAGTCAATTAAAGCCCTACACAGGTGGCTTGACTATCTGACTAGCTGGCATAAGCACAGTCTTCGTGCTCCAAGTAGTTAGACGAAGGCACAGGACTATAAACAGAGGCAGAGGACATAGGAACAGATGCACGGAAGCAGTTCTGACACCGTGGTCTTGGAACAGCTGGCATAGGAGATTCAGTAGGCAGTCGCTCAGTGCCCTGCCGACCTTGTAGTGGTTCGAGCAGAGTTGGAGCGAGTCCACGTGAAGATCTTCGCACCGATAGAGTGACTCGAGGGTGAGTCACAATGTTTGTGTTGGGGGCCTGTTGGGTGTGGAATCCTCCCAAGGCATGTTTTGGGGCTTAAAGCCCAAGATTTGACCAATTCCTTTATAAAGGATCTGCGATTTGTGGGCGTGGAGTGCGAAGTCATAATAGAATCACAGGGTTGTCCGCCCTTGTTTTTGTAATGTAATGTCAGCTTGATAGATCTGCCCATGGTCCGCAGACCATGGGATTATATAAATAGAGCAAGGCTCTAAGTATAGAGGGAATCAATGAATAAAACAGAAGGATGATGAGTTTAAGAGATTGATTCAAAGTGTAAAGTGTGTCTTTGGGTCGTAGAGTAGGAGAAGGCTCTGCAACTGAGTGCACAGAGGCCTAGTAGTCCGCAGCAGAGTGCGCGGACCCTTGCAGCTGAGTGTGAAGGGTAGGTCGAGTTTGTAACCATTGGAAGCATTAACAAAGAGAAGTTTTATCAAATTTTTGTGTATCTTTTCCCGTTTGATGTATTATTGGGTGTAAGTTGCAAGTGTACTGTTTATTTGCGACGTGAACTCATATGAATGTGTTGTATAATAAATATAACGTAAGGCATCCATTTATGTGAAGATAACCAACTGGTGTAGGAAGATAAGTAAGATCTCAGGTGTGACTTAGGGAAATAGTGCAGAGCACTGCTTCTGCAGCGCAGAAGCCCCACAACCCATGGTTAGGGTTGTGCGAAGGCAAGTATATCAGGGCGTGAGGGACAGGGAAGTGCGCGAAGTAACCTGCACGAAGGGACTAACAGTTGGAAAAATTCAATCTCTTAGACATCTCACGGGTGTGGAAACTTGGTTCTAGCACCCCCCATACTAATTCTGTTGAGACCTTAGTCCGCGCTCCGCGGACTGTTGCCGAAAGGGCTTGTAGTACAAGGATTTGCTTGGCTAATTAACTCCGAAGTTGGGTCAGGCCCCGACAAGCCAACATCCACTCAAAAGGATCAGTCTTGTCACGTTACTATTACATTCATGGAAAGGGTCTGGGTGGATCGGGTAGATCCACTCAAAAGGATCAGTCTTGTCATATGACTATTACATTCATGGAAATAGTTTGGGTGGATCGGGTAGATCCACTCAAAAGGATCAGTCTTGTCAGGTTACTATTGCATTCATGAAAAGGGTCTGGGTGGATCGGGTAGATCCACTCAAAAGGATCAGTCTTGTCAGGTGACTATTACATTCATGGAAACGGTCTGGGTGGATCGTAGATCCTCTCAACAAGATCAATCTTGTCAGCTCATTTCAGAGCCTAATCTTGAGTGTGTTGAAGAGAATTGACCTTATGACATCCTATAGCAAAGTTTTTATGCAAAAGGTACTCGGCCAATTAAACTAACCCTCAAGACTTAGTAAAAAAGAAATAATTAAATGAATTTATAATTATTTTAAATAATTAATTAAATCTATTCATGATATGTTGCTAATTTATTTTAGGTCCTTTATACAATTAATTATTAATCTAAAATTCCCAAAACTTTGTATAGAGAGACATCATAATTTAGAGCACATTTTCTTAATAACCTTAATGCCATGAATTTATTTCTATATCTTGCTTCCACCTTGATAGTATGATTTTTTAAATAGATACAAAATACTGCAGTTGTTTAGAGGTTCCATGAAAGAACATCTAAATCTATGATTTATTAATTTTACTTTCAAATTTTTGTGGTTATCTCTTATGTTTGGGAATACTAGTATTTTATAAGTTGTTGTGGTTGTTGTTGTTGTTTTTATTATTATTATTTTTAATGTTTAAGTTTGACAATATTAGTATTTTATAGGCTGTAAGAGATTAAATGAATGAATTTATTTTGCTAATCATAGTCTCTACATGGGGATTCACCTTGTTGACCAATATTTATTATGTTCACACTAGGAGACCAAGTATAAAATGAACCTTTTAAGGAAATAATAAAACAAGAGTTAAAGAATTCAGACTTCTGTGATCCATAATCTTGTTTGTGAGAATAATTTCGGCAAAATCACATAAAAAATCATTTGTCGACACGTTTCGAACCAACCAGTGAGGTTCATCATCAGGACAAGTTGAAGATCCAAACTGAGCTATGAGTTAAATAGGGACAACAGGTCATTCCAATAGCTAAATTTGACTGATTAACGGTTAAACAGGACCTCTAACAACTAGGTTTGACTAGGTCCAAGGGGAGGGACCCAAATTTTATTTTATTA
>APFE031190108.1:43291-78020 GCA_000404065.3 Pinus taeda | reverse complement strand
CACAATAGTAACAATATGGGTGCTACATGGGTACATCAATATAATAAGTGGGTTGTACTAATAACAATAAGGGGTTACTCTAGTAGTATAGGGGCCTAACAGCCCCACAAAGTCGATTGCCCATTTTTCAAACAACTATAGTGTCATTTGTGGATTTAGTGGCATCTCGTCCCTTTGTGATGGTTTTCTAGTCCTTTGACATATATCGCAGGCCTTATAATGCGCTTTCGAATCCTGGTGCAGGGTTGGCCACCATAACCCTATGCGAAGAATCTTCTCTACGGTCGCGCATCCTACATAGTGTCCTCTTGCAGTGCTCCATGTGATTCCGCGAGGATCTGACCTTGTTCAAATTCAGGCACATATCTGCGCAATATCTATCATTGTCCATTTTGTAGAGGTGCCTCGCGATGATAGAAAAGTCCGCCGCACGCACCACCAATTCCTTCTTCTATTGGACTAAGTATTCCTTTCGCGAAGTCCCTGTTGTTAGAAAATGGATTATATCTTTGAAGTTTCCATCTGCGACGCACACTACAAAGAGCTGCGCATCAGGTAATCCCTCTTCCAAATTCGTTGGTTCCTCGCCCATCTCAATTCGTGACAAGTGATCTGGTCCCACGTTTAGGTGTCTCGGCTTGACTATGAACTCAAAATCATATTCTTGAAATAGTAAGAGCCATCTGCATATGCGCCCCCCAACATAGGCTTATTCACCAGGTATTTCAACGCGGAATGGTCAGTATACATCTTGAAATGTCCCCCGAGTAAATAGTGTCGGTATTTTTGGAGCACGTACACCTTTTCCAACCTCTTGCGCTCAGTGGTGGAATATTTATTTTTTGCTTTGGACAATCTCCGACTTGCAAACACAATCGGGTGATCCATGCCCTCCGCACCATCCTATGTGAGTACGGCTCCTAGCGCAATACACGACGCATCAACATGTACATGAAATTCCACATCCCATTTTGGGAAGACTAGGATTGGAGCGGAGGCCAGTTTTCCCTTCAGGACATCCAAAATCTTCATGCAATCATTGTTCCAACAATATGTAACATCCTTTTTCAATAGCTTTTCCATCGGCGCTGTTATTTGGGCATAACTTTTGATGAACTTCCTATAGTATCCAGTGTGCCCCAAAGTAGCGTGCAGTTGTTTAACACTTTGCAGTGCTTCCAAATTTAGGATAACGACAATCTTTGCAGGGTCCACCATCAGGGCTTGTTTGCAGACCACATGTCCCAGCAGGTTTCCAAAGGGAACGAGGAATGTGCACTTCTTAAGTATCAGCGCAATCTGGTGTCAGTGACAAGTATCCAACATCAAGCGTAAGCTTGCTACATGGTGCTTGACTAATCCAAAGGTAGTCCAATCATCCAGATAGACCTCTAAGAACTTGTGGATGTATTCTTTGAACGCGGCCACAATGATGCGCGAAAATATAGCCGGCGCGTTCTTCAGTCCAAACGAAATATTAAAAGTAGATCCATTATGTTGCGAAGGTTGTTTTGCTCCTATCTTTTGGGGCGATCTTGATCTGATGGTACCTTGAGAATCCATTTGTGAACGAGTATGCTTCCTAACCGCCAACATTTTCCAGTACTTCGTCTGTGAACGATGTCAGGAATGGATTGTGTACACAGGCGTCATTCAACTTCGTGAGGTCCACACATATTCTTATTTAGCCCTTCTGCTTTTTATCCTATACTACCATAGGGCTCACCCAGTCAGATTCTTCCACTGGCTCAGTAATTCCAGCTGCGAGCATTTTGTCTAATTCTTCGTGGACCTTTTCTTTATATTTCGGATTCAAGTGGTAAGGCCGCTGCTTAACTGGCTTCACGTCGGGTTTTAGGGTGATCTTCATCATCCCTAAGTCACCAACGATCCCTTTTAAGTTAGTAATTTTGGTCGGGAATAATTCTTGGTATTCACGGAGTAACTCAGCGACCTTATCCACCGTGGCATCGTCCCAATAGTCCCTAAGCATTGCATACTTCGGCTCCGCCTTCATTCCAATGTTTACTTGCTTTGTTTTTAGCGGTGCAGTGATGTCGGGGTCCTCAATCGATGGTCCTCGAATCTCGTGACAACCTTCTGTTTCAGGAATATCAATATTTCGTGGGTCCTCATCCTCCTCCTCAACATTTATGTTGTAACACTCTAGCGTGCAACTCAGCGGTGTGGCCCATTCTTGCTGTAGTTCCTCCATTGGCTCCTAGGGTATTTTGAAGATAGCTGCTTTCACCGCCTATAACGCATCATCAATAGTATCCCACCAATGATCTTCAAACGTGAAAGTTAATAGAAATCCCTCATATAAGACATCCCATTCCCTTGTACGATGGCAGATTTCTGTCTCAGTATACCAATTCATGGTTATGACATCCAGGGTATGATAGAATAAATGTACCCATTCAAGTTGTGGCTCTTCCCCGTAGACCTTGGTCCATTTCACGATGCGTATACGTGGATCATCTCGTCCATCATATTTGTCTACTAGCCATGTATATGGTTTCCCAAATCACAGGCACATCATTCTTCTACATTCGTGCTAGTCCTCAAAACTTCCCTGATGTGTACCCCACCATCGTGCGGGAATTGCGTGCAGTGCCCACTTCAGAGCATCGAACTAACGCTATTCTGGTACTACACTTTCAAATTTGCTTAGGAATTCGTCCACCGCTGTCAACCCATCATATGTTGGCAGATCCCTTGCTTCTATTGTCACGCAGCGCAATGATCTAACCAACATTTTGCAATTAAGCGTTGTTACTTCGTGCAGCCGATTTTGCCATCGCTTTATCTCTTCGTCTGAATCCAAAGTGCAGGAGCTTTCGCACTCCCACGATATCCTTCCATCTGAAGTTAAATTCACCCAATCCTCTTCTCGTGCATTCACCTTGTAAATACAATTGAGATTGTCATCACTATCATCATCGCGCATCGGTTCAGTGTATCGTGCTCGTTCGGTTGGATCTAGCGGTACTATTACGCGTAGTGACTTTTTCTCGAAGATCATTTTGCGCTTCTTTAGATTTATGAATCTGTTCATATCAGTGGCCCAGTCTATTCTTAGTAGCGCGGGATAGGAATTACTGTCATTGAAAATCTTTATCACTTCAAATCTGCTTGTGCGCTCGCACCTTCAATATGTACTGTTACCCCTTGCAATCTTCCCATGGGCAAGATCTTCTGTTGGTTTTCCATTCGACACTGAATAGGAGACTACTATAGTGTGGGTCTGCCCATGCGTTCCCATGTTTCTTTTGGCAGTACATTCGTGTCCGATCCGAGATCTTGGATTACTTGATCCATTTCATATTCACCGATTTGCGCAGTCAACCTCATTTCCCTTCCTGTGCGCAATGCATGTTTACCGCGTTTCTGGACCACGAATGGCTCCCTTGACCCTGTGCACCTAGTGATAAGTTCCTGTAGTCCTTTTACTGCCTTGTTGTCGCATAGCAGTTTCATGCATGTCTCTAGAAAGGTAGTGAGCATTGAAGGATCCATCCCTGGTTCTAGTTGATCCTTACTTCCTGAAGTGGAGGCCTCCGTGAAGCTCTTCTTAGCTTCCATGAATGTCTGCTTCACGTGTTCTAAATTAAATTCGGGTTCCTTTGTAGGAGCCTTGCGAACCCACGCACTTTCTTCTGATTGTTTCCCTTTATCATCGCCAGTGGTCAATCGCTCCTGAGCATCATGTTTACATTCAGGTCTTCTTCGTGCAGCTCAGACCTCATCATCTATAAATTTTGAGTCAGAGGGGGTTGAAGTACCCCTTTTTCACGTAGTCTCGTTATCAATGTATGGAAATCTTCCGCCTCATGGTCAAACTGAGTACAGTAAAAACATGATGTCCTTGTCGGGTTTGTACAATCGTTGGCATAGTGCCTCGACTCTCTGCATTATAACAAATTAACTGTCTATGACCCCTTCCTGGTTCCATTCCATCTCGTCCTCAATCGCGCCCTTGAAATCCAGCACGTGCCATTCCTGCATTCGGGTCGAGGCCTCGCATTTCGGTCTGCACCCTGTAGGCACGAGTCTGATCCATCATTAGTTCGTAGCTTCTGCAAATGTGTTCATCATGGCCTACCGACCTGCAGAAGTTACAAAACAATTGCTGGGACGTCTCCGTATACTTATGCAATAGATGACAATTATCAATAGTGCATTTTCCTCCTATCTCATAGATCGTGCACCATAATGGAGGTGCCACGCTCGGTCCTGCCTGTGCCTCAGGTCTTAACGACATCGACCCTCCTCCTGCCAAGTAATTCACGAACACTGGACAATGTTCCTTGTCATGTCCCTGGCCTTTGCATTTTATGCACCATACCTCCTCACGCACCTCTGGCGGAGGTGTCTTGTTCTATTTCAAACTCTGCATTTCCAGACACAAATTTTGCAGTTGTGCTTAGATTTGTTGGACTCCCAGAGTAGGGTCCCTTATAGGGTCTCATGCAATCTCATCGCCATCTCTAAAGCTTCGGCCTGGGTGGAAATGTTTTACTGTGACAGCGCCATCCTTAACCGTAGTGTCAGTGATGCTACAAACCATGTACGAAGCTATCCATCCGTTAACATCATGTTGGCTTCATGAATCATAACCGTTAGTCTTTGTTCTAGATCCCAGGGGGTCTCCCCCGGGAGCATCGTGATCTCCTTAAACTTGATGATTGATTGTGTTTCCGACTTTGGCCTGCTAAATTCCCTGTTCAGCGCGGTTTGGATTTCTGCGATTCCTGTGTTTGGATGGTTGTTAGAATGCTTGATGTACCATGTTATGCGCGATCACCAGCGTAGTCTTCTTGATATTGTCATCCATGACCCCTTGTGCTTCCCATACTGCTCTTACCACGAACCAAAATTGGTCCGGGTCTTCATTACCCACTCCACTGAATATCGGTAGTTTGATCACACTCTCCATACTGAACTGTGGTGGTGGCAGAGGTGGTGTGGGTGGAGATGGAGGTGAGGAGGGTGAGATGGGAGGCGGCGTGGGTGGAGGTGGTAAACATGGAATGCACTGCCTTATCAGACTGACTGCGCTTCTCAGAGAAACTTTTGCGAGCTCCTCCTTGCTTTCCCATGAGGGGGAAATTAAGGGACTGGTTTCCAATTCTTCACTACTTCTGCTTCTGCAGATCTTCCCACTTCGTGTAGTCCCAAACATTAATTTATTTGCATAACCTGCTTTTCACACAATAACATATTAATACAAGTGTTCAAAGATTTAATATACTTACCTCGCGGTCCTTTGAGGAAATGTCACTTCGCCTCATTGTAGTTGACGGTCATATCTATTGCGAACTCAGTGATAAATCCCCTATAGTTTGGTCGAGTCAATGGTCCACAGCTCGCATGATCTTATCTCTTGACGCTTCTAGTCTGCGCACTAATTCTTGAGTCCATACGATTGGTTTGTCGAGTCTACACCTTCCTTGACTGTCTGCTAGCTTCGCGATCCACTCATACAACTCAAAAGGAAAGGATGCAAAGAAAATTTTGTGGATTTCCATATACAAGTAGTGCTCCAACCACTATTCCTTAGTTACTCGTGGATTTCTATTTTCCTGCACCGCGAACTCGTGAATCTTCATGTCCAACCACTCTTCAATTTCTTTCTTTGTGGGATTCTAGTGGCATGATATCAGACATCCCTTATGCAGATCCCAATCCCAGCAACGAAACCATTTGTTGGTTTTTATGGGCCTGACCCAGGTTCAAAGGTGATTTAGCTAAGAAAATCTTGGTACTACTGGCCCTTTCGACAATAGTCTGCGGAGCGCAGATTGAGGTCTCACCCGAAATAGTATGGGCGGGTGCTAGAACTAGGTTTCTGTGCCTTGGGGATGTATGATGAGCTTCTGGCGGTCTGCAGTTTGACCCTGCGCGCATGTCGCTACATGCACCTATTAGTCCCTCGCAACTTGTGATGTTGTCTTCGTGCAACCCTACTTGGGGCATGATCCGTATTATATTCAAGTTCCTTACTATTTAACATGTTATTACCCAATTACTTAACTTATTTATGTAAGACTTAGTGATAATTAACAATATATCCAACAATCATATAAGTGCGCACGATAAACAAAACAATATAAATGTGAAGAAGGCAATACACAAGCAGATGGACAGAAATTGGAATCAACTTCTCTTTATTATTCTTCGTTCAAGATTATAGACTCGACACCGCCCTGCGCACTCAACTGCAGGGGTCCGTGCACTCAGCTGCACACTCTACTAGGCATCCGTGCACTCAGTTGCAGAGCCTCTTCCTACTACTACGACCCAATACACTTAGACTCTTACTCTATGCTCTATCTTCGCTCCTTAGCTTCTTTGTTGCCTTTACAACTTAGAGCCTCGCTTTACTTATACAATCCCATGGTCCGCAGACCATGGGTAGACCGACATAACATTACATTACTTTACAATACTTAGGGCAGACAATCCTATGACTCAACCTATACTTCACGCTCCGCTCTCGCAATTTGCAGAGTCTTACAATACATTTGACCAAAACTTGGGTTTTGAGCCCCAAAACATGTTATGGGGGGATTCCATGCCCAACAAATAGGGTGGGACGTGGGTGGCGTGAGATTCAAGGCATCAAGAGGTTTGTGGGTGGGGTGAGATACAAGTTATCAAGAGGTTTATAGGTATTGAGAGTTATAACATGAGTATACAGTAAAATATTAGATATTTTATTAGAAAGATGTATTGGAGGGGGTTCAACAAAGGGATTTAGGGAGAAATTTATCAATATCTAATGAAGTTAAGGATATTATTTAATATTCCACCAATGCTTATTCTATATTATAGGTTCACTAAGTAAAACTCTATGATTGTGGACATAGTCAAACATGGAACTACCCTTGACACTCTTCTCTTTTAGTTCTCTTTTTTCTCATTTAATTTCCCACAACATTTTTCAATAAAGTCACCGTTCACACTCTACTATTTTAGTTCTCTTTTTTCTCATTTAATTTCCCAAACATTTTTCCATCAAGTCACCCTTCACACTCTACTCTTTTAGTTCTCTTTTTTCTCATTTAATTTCCCAATCATTTTTCAATAAAGTCACCTTCCACACTCTACTCTTTTAGTTCTCTTTTTTCTCATTTAATTTCCCAAACATTTTTCAAAAAAGTTATTTTTTTTCAAAATTGATTTGTACATGTAAACATCTACATCTTTGACCATTATTATTTAATAATAAAAATTTAATGAAATAACTATAACCTATAACCTTTTTGTAATAAAATAAAATAAAATATTCTAGATTAAAAAAAAACTTACTTAAATTTAAAATTCAAAACTTGGGATTAATCAAATTGATAAAATAAAATATTTAAAATTCACCATCAATAATAAAAATAAAAAATTAAAAAACATACTTAATTTTAGATTTAAAAACTTGGATTAATGAAATTGATAAATAAAATATTTTAGAATTCACCATCATTAATAATAAAAAAATAAAAAAATAAAAAAAAAATATTCAAGTCTAGAATTAAAAACTTGAGATTAATCAAATTAATAAAATAAAATATTTACATTAACCATTAAAAAAAACATACTTAAGGGCAGAATTAAAAACTTGGGATTAATCAGATTGATAACAATTTCTTGAAAAGGGATTGGAATTTAATTCTTTCTATTTTCAAACTTAGAATCTGGTATGATTCATTGAAAGAAATTTCTTTAGCAAAATTATTTGGATGCTCCTTGAAAATAAATAAATGGCATGAGGAATTATAAAATAGTAAAAGAACAAGCATGGTTGAGGAATAAACGTGAAGGGTGTGTTACATAAAGGTTATTGATTTTTATATATAACTTTTTTTTTTTAAATATCTTTTATATAAAAAAAATATTAATTAGGAGTTTTTCAAAAGGGTATTTTGTAAAAAATAAGAGTTTTACGTGAAGGGTGTGTTACATAAAGGTTATTGATTATATATATTTTTTTAAATATTTTTTAATAAAAAAAATATAATTAGGAGTTTTTCAAAAGTATTTTGTAAAGATGTTTTTAAAGTTTTTTTAAAAATAATTTTTTTTGGGTATTATTGAAAAGGGTATTTTTTTGAGAAAGAGTTTTGTAAACTAGAAATTTAGGGTTTTTTTCAAAAAAGTATTTTTGGAGAAAGATGATCTTTTCAAATTTCCAGTTTCAATTTCCACCGTTTACAGGGAAAGATTATGATGTGTGGGCCATTAAGATGGCGACCACGTTGCAGACACATGATGTTTGAGATTATGTCTAGTTTGGGTTTTCAGAACCTAAAGATGAAGCAGAAGAATAAGATCTCAGTAATACAAAGAAGGAACAATGGAAGAAGACAAGAAGAAGAATGCGCAAGTATTGCAGCTTATTCAACAGGGAGTGGAGCGAGCAGTGTTCGAGAAGATTATGATCACGTCTTCGACAAAATTAGGATGGGATACTTTGGTGACAAACTATACAAGTATGTCCAAAGTAAATATTGTTAAGTTGCAGAATACTATGAGAGATTTTGAAAGCTTGCAGATGAAGGAGACATAGGACATAGATTCTTTCATGAATCGGGTCATAACTGTCGTAAATCAGTTAAAGATTTATGGTGAATAAGTTAAAGATCAAACAGTGGTTTAGAATATCCTCAAATCTTTATCTACCAAATTTGATGTGGTGTTAGCAGCCATAGAAGAAACCAAGGATTTGGTATCATTGACAGTTGATAAGTTGATGGGATCACTTCTCTCGCATGAGGCAAGGATAGACATAAATAAGGATTCCAATTTAGAGATCGCTTTCAAAGGTCAGGTTTCTATTTCAAGAGACAAAGGGCGAGGCAAAAGTAAATCGAGAGGAAGAGGACAAAGTGGAAGATATGGTTGTCAGAGAGATGGCCGAGAAGAGCATGAACATGAAAGTGGAAGCAACTACAGAAGCTTCAACAATAATCAAAGAATTGACAAATCAAAGGTAAGATGTTATTATTGCAATAAATTTGGTCACTATGGCCGTGATTGCTAGAAGAAGATAGTTGATCAAGGGAACCAGAGAGCTAATGTCACTATAGAGAGTTCTAACTCCATGTGCTTAGCTTGTCATACCATGCATGAACCTTCTGCTAGTGTGTAGTTGTTAGATAATGGTTGCAGTAACCACATGATAGGAAACAAGGATTTGGTTGCAAATTTCGATCAATCTGTGAAAATAGAGGTAAAGTTGGGGACTGACAAGACTTTGGAAGTAGATGGAGAAGAAGTGGTCAACATTCTAACCAAGCAAGGGGAGCCGAAGACAATATTAGAGGTAGAAAGGATATCGAGTTATCTTTCAAGGTCAAGAATGTGTTATATATGACAAGCCCCCAAGTAAGCAGCTCATAGCAAAGGTGCAGATGAAGAGGAACAAACTCTTTCCTCTAATTATGAATTACAGTGGTCAGGTGAGTTATATTACAGTTGCATGTTCTAATGATTATCGGTTATGGCACTTTTGATTTGGACACTTGCACTTTTATGGTTTAAGATTGTTACAGCAGAAACAGATGGTTAGAGGATTACCTACCATCAAATAACCTGCTAGTACTTGTGAGTGTTGCATCTTGGGAAAGCGACACTGTGAAAGTTTTCCAAAGTGAGTTTCATACAGAGCAAAGAAACCTCTTGAACTAGTGCATACAGACTTGTGTGGATGATGCAGGAGCATTCAACCCAAGAGAAAATCATTGTAATTAAGTAGACATAGGGGGTCATGTATTTTTAGGAAGTTGGATTCCTAAGTGATGAATTAATGTAATATTAGGCTTTTGAGTGCATAGAATATGAATTAAATTAGATAATGTGAAATGTTTGTAAATGCTCTCAAATAAATGAGAACATGAGTGGGCAATAATGACAAGAGAGTCTAAAGTCAATTAGGACTCTTTAAACAGTTCCATGATTCAAGGAACTAAGGAGAGCTCTTAGAAATTAAATGGAGATTAAAAGTGGATGTAGAGGATAGAGGATTTAGGAGTCAGTTCAATAGATTTAGGAGTCGAACCAGGATTAGTTCAACAAATCTTTCTGGTATAAATGTAAGCCTATGGGCAAAGTGCAAGGGGAGACCACGATATTAAAGAATAGGCATGTGAGAGACAAAGAAGTCTCGATTGTAATAAGTTGTTCATATTTATATATATAGAGGCTCATTCGGGAACTTTGTAAGTGTGTGAACCGATATTGAATGATTGAATTACATGTAAACTATGAATTCATAGGTTCTGTGACAGGGTTGCAGGCAGAGTTCTAAAGAAATACGTAGAGGAGAAGAACGATTTGGAGGAATTGCAAGGGATCATTGAATCCACTTGTGCAATCAGAGTGAAGCTCTGAAGAGAAGGCGATGTAATAATTCGTAGAAGACAAGCTCAGGAAGAGTGCGTAGTGAAATAGCAGAATACCCACAACCTTTGAAGAAACCCGAACTACAAAGGGAAATTGAAGAAATAACATAAAAACATAAGTAAACGAAGAAACGAGAAGTGAAGAAATGATGAACAATGACCGTTGGATCTTGAAGATCAACAGCCAGGAGCCAATCGCAGAGGAGACAGAGGAATATCGCATCGGTCATTTTGTAACAGTGAAAGTAGATTTCCGGCGGCCTCAAAACCGTAAGTGGTATTGAAGGATGAGTGCCAATTCCACTCATCAAACAACGCATGGCAGCGAGAGGAGAGAAGAAACCACTTTATCGGGTGGTTAATCCTCACACTTTTTATCTACCCGATATCAACGACAACCGTCAGATCTGTTGGGTGCAGATCGATGGTGGAGAATAGGCGTGTAAGTTTAAATGGTTGGGAGTAATGTCAACCATTAGATCGGAGGATACAATAGATGGTCAGGATTTGATCGGAGGCTTTGGTGATCGGAGATTGGAGGAGGAGCAGCACAGTGTAAGTTTTGATATGGAAGGGCGGACTCGACGATAAATATAGATGTGGGCTTATAAAATTTGAAGTCCGACCTTATGTGTTCAGGTCAGAATATCAATGTATTCCTTTGTATTCCTATAGAGTGTGGTGCGAGTCTTTTAATGCAAAGGTGTGATTTAAACATTCTGATAGTCGAATATCAGAGTCGCAAGGGGTGATGAGGCATATATATGGTGTGACTGCGAGGACTGTGATACCCGATTGCGATAAAGGTGACCTCAGGAAGTGTGTAGAGGCCGTATAGAGTCAAAAAGGTATGTTTTGTGGAATTTCCTCTGTAAAGGGTTATAAAGGGAAATAACGCGGATGAGAAATTTTATACGTTAAAACATATTTAACCAACGTTAAGAGAGGGAAAAGGTTGCATGTGTGTGTTACAAGGGTTAATGAAGGTTATGGAGGGTTTTAAGTTCCGATAGAAAGGATTAATGAAAGGCTTTAATAAAGTCTTATATGAAGGCTCGAGGATTGATTAAAGTCCCGATAGAAGGTTTAAAACGAGGTGATTGAGTTTTGATATAAAGGAATTTATGAGCCTTGACCATTGTTAGATGAAGACTTGACTCCTTTGAGAGTTAAATACCTAGGACTAATGTGTTTATGCATTGTAAATGCATATTGTGGGGTAAGCGGGGGTAACCCTGGCATCATTTGGTATCAGAGTAGAATTGGTATCAAAGCAAAGTTGTAATCAGAGCGGGGAAATATTTCCTATGAAAAGGAGTGTGCACACAGAAGAAGATAATGTGCATAAGTTATTTGATGAATGATTGAGGCTACAACAAAAGATTGTAGGGGAACTTTTGGAGTTCTTGAGAGATTTTAGCAGTTCCAACAGAGGCTTGGAGTAGACAGGAACAAAGGATTCCTTGAAGAAAAGTGACAGCAAGATTGCTTAGTACAAGTTTTGAAGGAAAGAGGACTTGGAGACCAAATAGAGGACAATACATTCAAAGTGTAGAAGAATGGGAGAATAAGATCATACATAGATCTTGGAGGTAAGATAGTGTGTTTTGTTTGAAATTGAAATCGAAGATTGTGGTTGTAGATGAAGCATCTCAACAAAGGATAGCAAGAGAAGCTGTGTGAGGAGAACCAGATGTGTTTTTGAAGATAGAGTAAGGAAAATACTTTGAAGAAAAAGTGGCAGTGAACCTGAAGAATCCAACAAGAGGTTGGACAGAGAGAGGATAATTGAAGCGTTCTCAAGAGAGAGTGAAAGATTGTAGAACCCTAGAAGGAGCAAAGGTGTTGCTCAAGAGGAGGTTCCAGACAGTGGACCCATGCTTACCAAAAAATTAAGTGAGGAGAGCTTAGTGAGGTAAGATTTCATCTAGGAGGACTAGCTGTTACAGAGGTTTGTTGCAGATGAGTGAGGAGCTCATGAAGGAAGAGGAGAAGAAGATGACTAATGATAGTCATAGCAGAGGTTCAGAGAGAAGCCACAATAGAAGAAAGATGAAGAAAGAGGATGCCAAGACAAATGGAAAGAGGATGAGTCAGGAGGAAATTGACAAAGATATTGCCAAGTTAAAAGAACAACTCGATACATTAAGGAGAATACTAGAGGAAAACCAGAGACAAGGTTGGGTATTAAGGAAGAAGCCAGTGGAATGGCATAAGTTGCAGAGAAGGCTACATCAAAAGCAAGTAAAGTGGTTGAGGGAAAAACTCAAGGAAGTTGAGTTGGAAATGGAAGAGTGCATTTGTGAACCAGAATAGGGAGAAATTCTGGGAGAGAGTGAAGATGAAGACTTGAAGACTGAAACTTCATGTGAGGCCAAAGGGTCACATCGTTTTAAATCTGACAATTTGTTTATGTTTGCATGTGAAACATGTAAAGAAAGACAATTTGTTGATATTTTCATAAAGGAGAAAGAAGACAAGCATAATCTAAATTCTGTTCTGGAAGAAGATGAGATAGATAGGTCTCATACACAGTTGGGGAAAGATATCAAGCAACCAAGTGAAGGGCTTGAGGAGATTGAAGAGGTGACCATCGAAGAATTTTTGAGTCATAAAGAGAACTTGGAATAGTGAGGAAATATGATGGCTGAAACATCAAGTGGGACCACCGGGTCTTATGTTTTTAAAGCTAATAGTTTGTGTATGATGGCAGGTATTGTAGGAGAAAAGCAACCTTTTGAAGATATCTTCAAAGTAGATGAAGATCTAGAAGTAGAAGGTGACAAAGAAAACTTCTCAGAAGAAGAAGAATTTGATTGCATATAGAAGAAAAAGTCTATGGATGAGTCTAAAGAAGTTGTCATAGAGATGAAGAATCAGGATCTTATTCTGATGAAGAATGAAGGAATACTGTCTCAGAAACGTAATCAAATGAGTTTGATTAATGTTATTGATGAAAATCAAATACAAGAGAATGTTAATGTAGATGGTGAGACAAGGATAACTCTGGGAGAAGAGTAAAGAGGGTCAACAAGGCAAAATGTACTGAAGAAAAAGAGACTATGTTAGCTGAAAACATAGTAAAGAATCACCAATTCACCATGATGATAGGCACAATGGAAATAACTGTGGAAGCTGTTGAGACAGTCAGAAAAAGAGAAAGACATCTACTGAAGGATGTTATGAAGGAAGAAATCTATGGAAAGGATTTAACCTTGGGAAAAAGGACATCTAATGATTTATCAATAACAAAGGAAGGTATCGAAAATTGTGTGAAATTTCCAAATTCTACTCCAATTGAAATTATTGAGTTATATAGAAAATTAGATTTTCAAAGAAGGGAGTTAGAAAAACAGAGAATAGATGTTCAAGAGAGATTGCTAAAAAAGGAAAACAAAAACATTGTCGTGAATGCCAATCATAAGAAAAAGGAGATGGATATGAAAGTTCAGCAGATTGACACTGCAAAGTAAAGAGTTCACTATGGTGGACAAGAGCAGGAAGACATCATTAGAGCATATGATGTGAAAGAGAGACTAGTTGATAGTCTCATGATTGAGAATTCAACACAGCATACTGATGTGCTGACAGAGGAGAAAGAAACAAAGCAGCAAACTGAATTGTTGCCAAAAGAAGATAAGGCATAGAAGCCTTGCGTCTTTGATTTTAACAAGTGTTTTGTGAGTGCAAGTTTAGTTGCAGATGCTGGAGGAAATTTGGCACAGATGAGCAACCAAATAAAAATGGAAGAAGAAGATTTTGTGGAAGAACTTAATCCATGGAACATAGATGCTAAATTGCTGGAGAGAATGCTGGAAAGTCATGATTCAGTGTAGATATAAAATAATCATGAAAGAGGGTAAGGATGATAGGGAGGCAGTAATCATAGTAAGCAAATAAAAAGTTGGAACAAGAGTAAAAGAAGAAGAAAAAGTAAACCATCAACAACAAAGAGAAAATAACCAGTAGTAGTTTAAAGAATTAGTGGACAACAGTAGCAACCTGAAACAAGGAGAAGGAGGCAGAAGTAAGAAGCAGAACATTGACCAGTCCAAGGATGTATTGAAGATAGAGATTGAAGAGATGTGGAAGCTGATGATGAAGCAGTCCAAACGAAGGAAAATGGTAGCAACAGGAAGCATGATCAATCAGAGTTTGAACCTGGTTGAAAAGAAGAAGAAGATGGAACAGAAGATAGCAGACATACTGCAGCAACAAAGGTACAAGGAATTTGGGCAGTTATAAAACAAAGTATGGGATCTAGGAAGACAAAGATCAGAAGACAGATGATCAGGAGATCATGAATATTTTCTACTTTGGGAGTCTGATGCAAGAGCATTCAACCCAAGAGAAAAACATTGTAATTAAGTAGACATAGCGGGTCATGTATTTTTAGGAAGTTGGATTCCTAAGTGATGAATTAATGTAATATTATGCTTGTGAGTGCATAGAATATGAATTAAATTAGATAATGTGAGATGTTTGTAAATGCTCTCAAATAAATGAGAACATGAGTGGGCAATAATGACAAAAGAGTCTAAAGTCAATTAGAACTCTTTAAATAGTTCCATGATTCAAGGAACTAAGGAGAGCTCTTAGAGATTAAATTGAGATTAGAAGTCGACGTAGAGGATAGAGGATTTAGGAGTTAGTTCAGTAGATTTAGGAGTCGAACCAGGATTAGTTCAACGAACCTTTTTGGTATAAATGTAAGCCTACAGGCAGAGTGCAAGGGGAGGCCACGATATTGAAGAATATGCTTGTGAGAGACAGAGAAGTCTCGATTGTAATCAGTTGTTCATATTTATATATATAGATGTTCATTCAAGAACTTTGTAAGTGTGTGAATGAATATCGAATGATTGAATTACATGTAAACTATGAATTCGTAGGTTCTGTGATAGGGTTGTAGGCAGAGTTATGAAGAAATATGTAGAGGAGAAGAATGATTCGGAGGAATCGTAAGGGATCATTGAATCCACTTTGGTGATCAGAGTGAAGCTCTGAAGAGAAGGCAATGTAAGAATTCGCAGAAGACAAGTTCAGAAATAGTGCACAGTGAAATAGTAGAAGACCCAGAACCTTTAAAGAAACTCGAACCACAAAGGGAAATTGAAGAAATAGAGTAAAAACATAACTAAACGGAGAAACGAGAAGTGAAGAAATGATGAACAACGACTATTGGATCTTGAAGATCAATGGCTAGGAGCCAATTATAGAGTAGATGGAGGAATATCACATCGACAATTTTGTAACAGTGAAAGTGGATTTTGGGCAGCCTCAGAACCGTAAATAGTATTCAAGGACGAGTGCTGATTCCACTCATCAAATGATGCGTGGTAGCAAGAGGAGAGAGGAAACCACTTTATTGGGTGGTTAGTCCTCGCGCTTGTTATCTACCTGATATCAATGACAACTATAGAATCTATTGGGTGCAGATTGACGGTGGAGAATAAGCGCGCAAGTTTAAATGGTCGGGAGTAATGTCAACCATTGGATCGGAGGATACAAGAGACAGTCAAAATTTGATTAGAGGCTTCGGTGATTGGATATCTAAGGAGGAGCAGCGCAACGGAAGTTTTGATATGGAAGGGCAGACCCAACGATAAATATAGACATAGCCTTATAAACTTTGAAGTTCGAGCTTATGTGTTTGGGTCGGAATATCAATGTATTCCTTTGTATTCCTATAAAGTGTTGTGCGAGTCTTTTAATGCAAAGGTGTGATTTAAACGTTTTGATAGTCGAATATCGGAGTCACAAGGGGTGATGAGGCATATATGTGGTGTGACCGCGAGGACTACTATACCCGATTGCGATAAAGGTGACCTCGGGAAGTGTGGAGAGGCTATATAAAGGAAAAAGGGTATGTTTTGTGACATTTCCTTCGTAAAGGGTTATAAAGGGAAATAGTGCCGATGAGAAAGTTTATACGCTAAAACATATTTAACCAACGTTGAGAGAGGGAAATGGTTGCATATGTGTGGTATAAGAGTTAATGAAGGTTATGGAGGGTTTTAAGCTCTGATAGAAAGGATTAATGGAAGGCTTTAATAAAGTCTTATATGAAGGCTTGAGGATTGATTAAAGTCCCAATAAAAGGTTTAAGCGGGGTGATTGAGTTATGATATAATGGAACTGATGAATAGGGCCTTAACCATTGATAGATGAAGATTTGACTCCTTTGAGAGTTAAATACTTGGGACTAATGTGTTTATTCATTGTAGATGCATACTGTGGGGTAAGCGGGGGTAACCCTGGCATCAGTGGACCTATGAGGACATAGTCGATTGATGGAAGTTGTTACTTCCTTACTTTCATTGATGATTATAGTAGAAAGACTTGGGTTTACTTCTTGAAGCAGAAGTCTGAAACTTTTGCAAAGTTCAAAGAATTCAAAGCCTTAGTAGAGAACCAAAGTGATCAACAGATCAATGTATTGAAGTCAAATCATGGTGGAGAATATGACTCAAAGGCATTCCATGATTACTACAAATAACATGAAATCAGAAGACAGTTTATAACCATGTACACACCGTAGCAGAATGGTGTAGTAGAGAGAAAGAACAAGACAATTATGAACATGGTAAGAAGCATGTTGAAAGGCAGAAACATATCTAATGGGTATTGGGCAGAAGTAGTTGCATGTGCTATCTATGTGATCAACAGATCTCCTAGAAAGAGTGATGAACAAAGTACCAAAAAAAGCATGGTTAGGTATGTATTGCATCGTATCTCATCTTAGAGTATTTGGATGTGTAGCTTATGCACATGCGCCTAAGAAGCAAAGAGGAAAATTGGATGATAAAAGTGAAAAATGCATATTCACTGTTTATAATGAGAAATCAAAATCTTACAAATTGTATAACCCTATCGCAAAGAAGACCATAATTAGCAGAGATGTTGTGTTCAAAGAACAAGAGTCATGGAATGGAACTGTAGACAAAATAGTTGATGCACAAGTGCCATTGATGGAAGAAGATGATGTAGTAGAATAGAAGCAGCAAGAATCACAGGTGAAGACACCAAATAGAGACACGCCAACAATGACTCCAAGCTTTTCAGAGCAACATGGATCTTCAAGTAGATCAAGAGATCAAGATTCTCTGAGCAATCAATCAGGTGATGAATCAAGCAATGGTAAGAGAAAGACCAGAGGTTTGAAAGATATTTATAATGATTTGGATGTTAGCTAAAATTTTGCATTGTTGTCATTCCAACCTTCTTTGTTTGAAGAAGCAATCAAAGATGAAAATTGGGTGCAAGGCATGGATGAAGAAATTGAAGCTATTGAAAATAATGATGCATGGGATTTGGTTGATTTACCAAAGGACAAAAATCTCATTGGTGTGAAGTGGGTGTACAAGACAAAGTTGAATGAGAAAGGTGAAATTGGTAGATTTAAAGAAATACTTGTAGCAAAAGGATTCTCGCAACAACAAAGAATAGAATTTGTAGAAACATTTGCTCCGGTAGCCAGATTGGATTCTGTAAGAGAAGTTCTAGCCATAGCAACTCAGAACAAGTGAAAAGTATATCAGATGGATGTGAAATCAACCTTCTTGAATGGAATTCTAGAAGAATAAATTTATGTGCAGCAGCCTCCAGGATATGAAGTTTAGAAAAACGAAGAGAAAGTTTGCAGGTTGAATAAAACACTCTATGGACTGAGGTAAGCTTCTAGAGCTTGGTATAGCATAATTGATAGCTACATGAACAAGAATGAATTTTGCAGAAACATTGAACCTACCTTCTACATAAAGGTAAATGAGGATGGCTAGATTTTGATTGTTTTCTTATATGTTGATGACATGATTTTTACAGGTGATTTTGAGATAGATGAATTTAAAGCAGTGATGATGAAATAATTTGAGATGACAAATCTTGGTCACATGAAATATTTTCCTAGAATAGAAGTTGAGGAATCTGAAAAAGGAATTTTTATTTTTCAAAATAAATATTCCAAATATTTGTTGAAAATATTCAGGATGGAAAATTGCAAACCTGTCCCTACACCAGTTGCAACAGGTACGAAGTTAAGCAAGGATGATGAAGGATCGTATGTCAATCCAACTCTATTCAAAATATTGGTTGGCGGACTCATGTATCTCACAGCTACAAGACCAGATATCATGCAAGGAGTGAGTTTGATTTTCAGATTTATGCAGACTCCAAAAGGCACACATTGAAGTGCAGGAAAAAGAATTCTGAGATACATAGCAGGAAGTAGAGATTGTGGCATAATGTATGCAAGCACAAAAAAGAAGGATTTGATTGGATACACAGATAGCGATTTTTCATGCAGTTTGGATGATAGGAAGAGAACTTTTAGTTTTGTGTTCCACATTGGTTCATGTGTGATTTCATGGGAATCTAAGAAGCACCCTATTGTGACACTTTCGTCAGCAGAAGCAGAATATCTAGCAGCAACATCAACAACATGTCAAGCAGTATGGCTAAAAGGAGCATTTGATGGACTCAAGCAGAAACAACAAGAATCAAAAGTAATGTGACAACACCTCAACGATTGCACTATCCAAGAATAGTGTGTTTCATGAGAAGAGAAAGCATATTGATACTAGATATCACTTTATTACAGAACTTGTGAGAAATGGAGAAGTTCACTTGAAGCCTTGTAAATCTAGTGATAAATTGGCTGGTATACTTACTATGTCATTAGCACAATATGTGTTTGAGTTTCATATAAGAAACTTGGTTGTTGTAAGCCTAGCTGAGACATAGACTAGTAGGCATGTTTGAGTTGTCATGAGTCATGTTTTAGTTTAGCAGTTGTAATTAAGGGGGAGTGTTAAAATAATATAATTACTCTTGCATGAGGAGTTGGCTAAGCATAGAGAGTCAGTTAACTGAGTGATTGAGTGGTTGAGTGTTTGAGTGTTGAGTGAAGTCGAGTTAAGTGATAGACGACTTTGAGTGTGTGATTGCATATGGCTGCATGTCAAGATAATTTAGGCAAGTAGCTAGATGGAAAAGGTTAAATACCCTTCACCAGGCTCATTGTAATCATCATGTTTTGTGTGATCAATAGAAGAGCAACAACTCATGTTTTATGTGTGAACTCATGCTTTGTCTCCTCCTCCTTTCCAACATATATGTCTATGGAACATCCAACCAATCACAAATCCATGGAGTGACCGTGAAAGTAAAGGTAGGTCCAAAAATTGTTGAAGAGATGGTGGCAGCTGCATCTAGGCCATGCTATACAGATTCTGGCGGTCTCTGAGGCATATCTCAATGATATATTTCATTACCATGGACGACGAGAAGAAAAAAACCTCGCAGGTTGCAGCAGAAACTAGTAAACAAAATTAAATTATATCGAATAATACATGAGAAAAAAATTAAAACAAACTAGTCAAACTCCCCGCCGCTGTTTGATTGGCTGTAATCGATACTTCACCAAAAGTTTTGTATTGAAAAAAAATGAATAATAGTAATTTCTATATTAATTTTTTTAAATAATTTTATAACTAATATTATATTACATGTTAAAAAAATTGTAAAAAAAAGTGAATTCTATGTTAAAAAACGGTAGAGAAGCTGAAATCGAAGAAGAATAATAAATTTTATTTCTAAAAATTAGTAAGATAGGTTAGAAATTGTAATTACTCCAACATGTGAGAGTTGGCTAAAACTAGAGAGTCAATTAGCTAATAGTTGAGGGTTGAGTGGTGGAATGTTTAGTCGAGTCAAGTCAAGTCAAGTGATAGACTTTTAGTGTGTGGTTGCATGTGGTATCTTTTAGGCAAGTTGTTAGTTGGAAAAGGTTAAATACCCTTCACTGGGTTCATTGTAAGTATCAAGTTTTGTGTGATAAATAAAACAGTCACAACTCATATGTTTTGTATGTGGAATTTGTGTTTTACCTCCTCTGCCTTTCCTACAAATTAGTATTAGAGCCAAAGTCACAAAGCTGAGCTAGAAAATATGATAGCCAGAGATAGAGAACTTGCAGCTGCAATATGCAGAGTCATATTGGGCGAGCAATAAGTAACGAAGAGAATCCAAGTTTTTATTTTTGGTGTTGCGTACGTGATTGATCACTATGTAGAATAACCCGTGACACTAAAAGGTGTCGTAGCCAACACCGTGAGCCACAGCTGGAGTTGCGGTCTACAAATTGCTAACAACGCTAAAAAGAGCGTCAGAAGGGAGAGCCGCCATAAGTTGTAGCCGAAGTCAAAACCATGTCGTATCGGTAACGGAAGTCAAAACCATGTGCGAAGGGAAACCCACCATAAGCCGTAGCCATTAATCTATTTATGGGCGAGTTTGAAAATGACAATTTTTTGAGTCTTTTTTAAAGGCTTTAAAGTTATCTGAAAAGTTGATTTATAAGGTTTTAAATGGCTATTCGAAACCTTTGAATATTGTGGAGCTTTGAAAAAAGGGTTATTATTATTATTATTAAAAACAGGTGCATTATGGTGGGCTTATTTCAAAATAGGGTGATTTAAAAAGACAAGCCTCAGTTATATGATTCTGAAAGGTTTGAAGTCAAGATTTTTTAAAGTTCTTTTTTGTTTTAATTAAAAAAAAGGAAAAAACCAAAAGTTTATTAGGAGAAAGGATTGTTAACTTCTATGATGGGGCAAAAGATGCCTTTGCTTTGAGTTTCATTCAACAAGAAATGGGTAATTTTTTTTGTGCAAGGTAGAAAAAGCTACAACTTCCAAGGAAACATGGATGTCCTTGGAAGAAGAATTTGGCACAAAGGTGAGTGACATGTAGCAACAGGTTATGCCACAAGCAAAGAAATCAACAACAGATCTGAGAGCAGATGAACAAGCCTCTAAGAGGACAACAGAGATTGGAGAATCCCACTCAAAAGTGGATGATGGTTGTCAAGACCATAAAATTGAAACACATTATGCAAGCATGCATATGGATTAAAAAGATGCGGAAAAGATTACAGAGAGAGAAGTTGAAGCCTCTGTGTGTGAAACAGAGCAAGAGGAAATAAATGCTCAAGGACTCCACCATAACGTGGATGCTGCAGATGATTCTAAATCCCATTGTGCAAAGGCACATGTGGATGATGACTGCAAAGTGATATGTGAATTAGTGAATCCAGTTGTAGTTAATGGATTTGGTGAAGTTAAATTTGTCAATGAAATTGACAATGAGCACAAGAATGCGCGGATGTCCCACCATAGTGTGGATGAACATCATGTTGATATGTGTGGTTTCTTTTTTGAAACAAGGATTCATTGTTGAAATATGGTAAGTGCAATGTTTGATGAAACATTGAAGGTTGATGCTGCCTGTTATCACTCAGGTTGTTCCCTAGGAAAATTCTAAGGAGGGAATACGGCCGAGGTAACCATAGACCAATCTTTTGAACACAGATTCTAGCCAATCTGTAACCAGAGAGAGCTCTCTCTTTATAATTTAGCTTTGTTTTAAAGTGTATTAGGCTAGTTATGAAGTACAAGGGTTTTGTTTTGAGTTTTGGATGGTGGTGTTCTGTAGAACATGGCTGCAAGTTTGAGAGGTTCAATCCATTAGGCTAATGGAGTCTAGGAGGTTGAACCACTGGATATGGTCTCTTTGACAGAAGGAGGTACTACAAAGCAGGGTAATCAGTCATGGAACAATTCATAAGCTGAATTAGATGGGATGGAGTCTGTGGTTGGAGGGCAGTTAAGAATCCTTCAACTTGCAGACAGAAAGAAAGTGGACGATTATGACTAAGAAGAAATTAAGAATCTCTTAGCATTAAATCAATATGTAAGAGCCAGGGAAACAGGAGCAATTAAGAATTCCTATTTATGATGATCTTGAAGAAAACATTAATAATAATAAAGATTGAACACAGAGTGTAAACAAACAAATTCTATGCTATTCGTTTTCTCTATTATTAAGATCATGAAACATATATGATGCATGTAAACTTCATAAACAGTAAAGCACAGGTGAGGAGGAACTTATTGATCCATAACATGACACAAGAAATTTTGTAGCAGGGTCCAGAACATCAATTCCGCATCCAGATAGTGCAACGACAATGAAACCAACAACTTTTGTATTGAACAAATTCTCAAAGTTACAGAGCAGTCGAGAGAAGATATTACCAACCAACCCCGAATACTTCACTTGGGGAGGTATTTATACAAAAAATGTTTGCAAAATATCTTAATGAGAAAATATCAAGCAATAACTTCATCTATCTACTTTACATGAAAAGTAAATGATGTTGGAAACAGAGAGAAATGAATGCAAAAGTAACTGCTATTGTGCTGGCCGCTTTAGTTGGTCAGATATGTTGACTTTTACGCTCAGTGAGTCGACTGGCAGCTGTGTTCTATTGGTATCTCGCGCTGCTACCCCGGTTTCTTCGGCTGTACCTGGACTGTCTTTATACGCTGTTGCTCCAGCTTGATCCTTGTTTCCAACTGTTTTCTTCTTCATGACATATGATACCAAATTTCAACCTTCCAAATATATAAACAGAAATTAAAGATATGTTTATAAAATTTCCAACATTCTTTGCCACCATTGGTCTTCTGGTAACTGATGTCTCTTCAATTTCCTTAAAGTCTCATCAGCATCAATGTATATGAAGAAATCAGGCTGGACTGTGAAAAGATGTCTTATTTCATTTTCAATGTAAAACAGATTTTCCAAACTGTCATACAGGCTTTGTCCTGATGGGAGTGTTCTTTCTTCTGAAGTGCTTGATGAGGATGTGATTTGATCTATAACATATGTATTCACCTTCTGAGCATAGTTTTTATGTGTCATCAGTTTATGATCATTGGCTAATAGACTGGGCAGACCCTTTTCCTGCAAAACTGTAAACATCTCTGTAAAAGCATTTATCCCCACTTTCATGTCTTGGCACTTCCTCTCCAGATTTTGTATGAAGTTCTTCATGGTCAGAACTCTCTTGACTATTTGAATGGTGCCTGTCCTGTCTCTGATTTCCAGTGATGCTAGTTCTTCACTGGTGTGGGTATTTAAAAAGTGTATTAATCTATTGGCCTGTTCGGGCATGTGTCCCAATAATGTCTTGGCCTTTTGAATCTCTTCTTGGGCTTGCACTATCAAGTCAATTTGCTCATGGATTGTTTGTATTGATCTCCATTGATTAGTGATGGATTGTCCAATATTAGTCCACAAGATCTTTTTAATTTCTGCTAGAGGTTTGTGAAGAGAAAGATCCTTTTCCAAGGATCTTACCTTGTTTTCCAATGCTTTTACCTCTCTTGTCTTTTCTGCAGCAGTCATTTTTGATTTATCATAACTTACTTCTAGTTTAGCCAATTTGTCTTTGGCCTCTTTAAGCTCTAAAATTTGGAATTCTAACTCTTTTACTGCCTTCATCAGCTCTTCCATGCTCATGCTGGTATCTGGTACTGTTGTTGTTGCTGCTGAAGTATCTGTGGTTGATGTACCTGTTGCTGGGACAGTGGGAGGCACTGTTGTTGTGGTTGTAGGAGGAGTAGTTGTGCTTGTTGGAGCTGTTTCTGGTGGCTGGGAGGTCGACACTCCCTAGTTTTCCTATAATTCCTTCTCCAATTCCCGCTCTGTCTCATTTAGCCTTGATTCATTTTTATTAGCAAATCCATTAAGTCTTCCTCTTCCTTTTGCTGCACTACCTCTGTGGTTTGTGGATGGATTGTAATTGGTAGCTTTAATTGCTTTTTGAGGGCTGTAATGTATTCTTCCTTCTTTTTTATCAATGCCTTTACGCCCTTGGCATCCTTGGGATCATGTCCCAGCTCAATGATAATTTCTTCCAAGGATTTGATCCTGTTATCCTTGGCTAATGAGGAAGCCTTTTCCAATTCTAATTGGGCAGAGGTGTTATACAATGAATTCTGCAATTTGTGAGCTAATAATGCCTTGTCTGCCAAGGTGGAGTACACCATTTCTCCGGTTTGCTTATGTAATTCAATCTGGTCCATTGGATGGATATCTTTGGAGAGAAATTCCAGATTGGTCCTGATATAATCAATAGTTGACTGTGGCTGTTGTATTGTGGGCTTGAAGTGACTAAGGGTCATTTTCCCTTCTTGAATATCATATGCTGCCATTAACCTTTGTTGATTTGTGGGAGCCATTCTCAGCAATTGATTATAAAGTTGAATTCTTATTGGCTCATTTATTGCCTTTATTTCAGTAAATGCTCTCCTAATGTCCGAGCCTTTCTTGCTTTGTTGCTTGTTTTCTGGCCTGGTGGATGTAATCTCCACACTGTGCTGTCTCTCTAGCTCTTGCTGGTATGAGGTAGCTGATGTTTCCAAATTTGGAGGAGTCTGCTGTTTAGTCCTTCCCTTAGCTCTTGGGCTGCTTGTTGTCTCTTCCAAGAGTTCCTCTTCAGAGTAAGGATTTAACCTTTGCCTTTTTTCCCAGGTTGCCCTCCTGGTGTGCTTTCCTCTCTGTCTCTTTTGTTGCCTCTTTCCTCTTTTAGAGGAGTTTGTAATACAGGGATTTCAGGCACCTTTGTCTGTGTTGAAGGACCTTGCCCTTGGCCTTGTTCCTTTGATGTATCTGGCTGGTCTGTCATTGTTTCCTACTCTATGTCTAGTACCTCCTTACCCTTTGCTGACCTAGTGCTGGCTTTTTGTGTGGACTGTTGAGAAGTCCCAACAAAAGATGTATCACCTCCTATGTGCTGAGGCAGTTTGAAGGATACCTGTCCAAAAGAGTCCAGGTCAAGCGTTTTTTCAAGTCCTTTCATGGCCTTTTCCAGTTTCTCTTCTTTAGTAATTTCTTCCACTAAGGTGCCTTCCAACCATTCTTGTTGATTAGCATACTGCTGGATTTCAGGGATTTTGCAATGAACATATGGAGCTAGGTTGTTTTTGACTTTTCTATAACTTATAAAACGATTGGGGTCATATGGTGCCAAATAAAAGCTTTGTTTCAGCTTAAGTTGCTCCCCTAAAATCTTATCAGCCTGCTCCCAGGCTCCCCTTTTGTTGAAGATAAAAGGGCCCAATTGATTTCTTATTTTCAGCTGTACCTTTTTCTTAGCCTTGCAGAAATGGATTATGTCTGTATGGGATAAACTGCCTGAAGTACTCCAGTGTAAACAGCCTCATAGGCACAAATTTGGGTAGCTTGTAGGGGCATAGTTCACAGCCATATATTCGGATTTCAGTGTGATTCTGGTAAAAGTACCAGTCACCTATGCTGTAGCTTTTGGAGAGCTGTAAAATTTTCTGCATTTCATCAGAGAGTCTAGCAGGAGGAGTTGTCACCAATAAGGAAGAGGCTGGATGTATAAACAGGTCGATGAATTCACAGTAAGTATAGGGAGAGTTATAAACATGGTGGAAGACTGAGGTCCAAAAGATCACATACCTCCTTTCTCCTTTGAGATATAACTTTCTGAGGGAAATTTGAAAGCTATCTGGTTGATTGTACAACAACAAATGATATATGTATAATGTGTATTTAAACACTCTTTCTCTGTCCATGCTCATGAATTGCTCATGGATCTTATCAGCTATGAAGGTGGCATAATCATATTTGACAGCAGGGGGCTATCCTGGAGTAAACATGGATAACAAAACTAATGTGGTCTCATCAACATGCTCACTTGTTTTAAATCCTAAGATGTAGGATATCATGTCTATAATGAATCTTCCTGCCTCAGTGAACCAAGCATGCACATATGGGGGTGGGCCTCGGTGCTGGCAATCTAGTCTCATGAATAATTGAGTTAATCTGGTTATCTTTGAGCTGGGCAATTTGGCACCTTGGTCAAGCAAAAGTCCCATGGAAAGAGGAGTCAGAGGTTGAGTTGGCTTGAAGTGCAGCATTTCATTTATGGATTCAGGGGTGATGTAAAAGAGGAAATTTCCAGAAGGGGCCATCAATGCTCTTTGAATGGGCTCATAATTGGCATGGCATTGGTGAATGAGGTCAGGGAATACATTCAATGAAGGGAGGTAGTACATGGGCATATTGGATTCCCAAATTCCATAGACATCAACATTGCTATGGTAGCTATTCCTAATTTCACAAACTTCTTGGAGATGAGGCTTGTCACCCATTAAGTCATTTAATCTAGAAATCTCTGTCAGCTAAAGGTATCCATTCCAGTTCTTTGTGTGGAGCATTGAGAGGTGCAACATTCAGGGCCACTGGAGCCTCCATTGCTCAACTATATGGGATTTTTCAATTTGGAATTTGGGTCTTTGTAGCAAAAGTATATAAAACAATGGCTCTGGGGCCTTTCTCAAGGAATTGCAGACTGAAGTCAATTCGAAATTTAACTTGTTGGGTAAATCTCACAGTGGAAATGAAGTTTGCAGGGTTTTTCAGTAAAACTAGACAAAACAATGGTAATGGTGTGCTCGTTGAAAGGATTTTGACAATTTGAGCTTAATTTTGGGCGTTTTTTGGAGAATTTTGTAGAGGAAAGTTAGAAATGGGGGCCTGGGAACAAGATTTAGGTGAATACCTGTTTTTATCGGCTCACTGTGTTTTTAGTTGCGGGAGTCGAGTGTTTTGCGGAAAATGGACAAAAACAGGTATGCTTGTGGTGTGTTCTTTAAGAACTATAGACTAAATTTGTTCGATTTTTGGTTCTATGGATGCAATTCAGAGAAAAAACAGGAAATACACAGGGTTTGGAGGTAATGGAGTAAATACCCGTGTTTTTGCGACGCACGCGAGAGTAATTCGCCGATTGGACGATGATTTGCAGCGCAGGATGCCAGATTGTGGTGGTCAAGGTGACAGATTGGAGCTTTGGTGGCAAGTTTGTCGTAGTTTGCATGCATAGGTTCCGCAAAACAACAAAATAGAAATGGACGAAAACAATCACTTTCACGGGTTTTGACAAAAATTTTGGCTTTATGGGCTTTTTAACGCTTTTTTGTGATGACGTCAGCATGACGTAAATTTTTTGTCGTGTAGCAGGGACGTGGCGATGACGTGGCAGATGACATGGAACTGAGGTGGCAATAGTGATGTGGGGATGACGTCATCAGATGGCATCATCGGGGTTCCACGGGGGCAGTATATGGTATTCCTCGCACTGCTTTTGGGACAAACGCTATTTTGGGCGGAGGGGATGCGATGATACCGGGCAGGCGACGCGTGTCTTTTTTACGGCGGGAATACTGCTTTTCATCGGAAGGTAACTTTCGAACATCGGAGGGGTTCTGATCTTGATGTGGGCCGTCCGATCTGCGGGATCGGATCCAACGGTTGATGCATGAAGGAGTGGGCGGTGGGTTATGGCATGGGGGCTAGGTAATAAACAACGAATTAATTTGTATCGGGGCGATTTATATTGGCCGTCGAATGGATTAATGGTTAATTAACCCAGTGTTAATTAACGTTTAATATTTGCAGGCGGGATGGGTTGGTTATTTATTTAACCAAATGTCAAATAAATCCCGTGGTATGGGCGCGCAGGGTTATTAATGGCCCAAGATGAACCATTGACCCCATAAACATTGATATATGGCTATAGCTAGCCGGGGGTCGGGATATTTAAAGTTTTGTCGGGGTTTTTATATATAAATATAGTACGGGGGGAAATTTTTACATAGGAACTATATAATAAAGTTAATATGTTAAAATGAGAAACATATTCAGACAAAACACTAAGTCAAAAAGGTGGAACTTAGGCTTAGGGGAGTGAAAGGTATCCAAGTTATGAATTTGGAAACCTAGCAAAATGGAAGAAAAACATTTTACACAAGAAATGTGGCTTTGATATCCTAAGTAAAAACAGAGTTTCACTTAGCCTTTTTCATGAAATGAAGTGAACTAGGAGCACTGAGCAGATCTCGGTGTCCTTGGAGGGAAGGTTAGTAATTATTTTTTGGAGGAATGAGAAGGGAAATTAGTCATGTTTCATCTGCTTTGTGACCACCTAGTTGGCCTGATATTTTATGATATCTATGAGATGAATCACCCTCAAGAGACAAAATTGCTCATAAACCTGCTTCTGCAACATCAAAACTTCCTACCCAACCTATTTCACCTAACATTTTTTCTTCCTTTATTATTGGGCGCATTTGAACTAGCAAACCCTTGCTCTTTTCTTTTTCTTTAGTTGCCCTCCTATCTAAGTCTGTCCTTATTTCTTCCAAGGGCTCAGATTTAGCTGTTGAGACCCTTTGCTTCTCTACCTAGCTATTTGTCTGCCAAGTTTGAACTGTTTGGACATACTTTATTCTCTAGTTCTAAGACAAGAAATTCAAATATGAACTTGGCCAAGATTGGGTTGTTTGGCCATCCATCAGTTGTGGCAAGAGTCAACTGATTGCACACAATAAAATTATTCAAAAATGGAACAGTAGTGGCATTTTGGACTAGCACACTTTCCTAGTCTTTTCTTTGGGGTTCACTTTATTTCTTTTTGACCTATTCATTCTTTTTTCCCTTTGATTTTTCCTTTAGGGCATACCCTCTTTTCATTTTTTAAATTTTTTGTTTTCATGGAATATGGAATACCTTTGCAACCAGCCAAAGGTTTGAACATATTAGGCCATATCAATGTCAATCATGAAAAATGATACCTATTGGTATAGGAACCTAACACTGCCACTATAGAAACAAGATATGGAGCAGTTGGAATTACACATGAAGTAGTATGCCATATAGCAGGAGTTGATGATCAAGAATAGGATAAAGTGATTAAATAGTTTTTTATGAGAATATCCACGAACAACATAATATTGGAAGACAACCTCCATGCAGTTGAAAAGAACGTAGATGCAGAGCACGAAACTCTCACTGAAGAGAGTCATATTAAAGATGTTTTTAACATTGCTTTTGAATATGCAGGTGTTCAAAATAGCATGGGAATAGAATTTGAAAGAAAGGTCGTTAATAAGTTTTATTTAAATTTGAAGCTTATTGAAGGATAGATTCAGAAACCAATAGAACAAATTGATGTGAGTCTCAAAGCAACAACTGGAATAAAAGAATTGAATGAAATGGTGAATAATGATCTTGAGTGTGTAGATTATAGGAAAAATGCAGCAGTACATGATGATGAAAGTGAAAAGAATGATATGGATGTTTCTGAAGACAAAGATGAATGCATTGAAACCATATTTCAACAATGGAGTCAAGAAGAGATAAGATTATGTTATTAAGAAATATGGCTGAAAGAAAGTCAGCAATATGAAGAGCAAGAAGCAAAGCAAAGAAGACAGTTTGAAGATGCAATGTTGTGGTAGCAGTCCATAGTTGAATGAATATTTAAAGAGGAAGTTGTGGAAGACACGATACAATTGTTTTTTAGAACAAATTCAAGAAAAGTCAAAGAAAAATTGCAGCAACAACAAGTAAAGAAATATGGAGCCTACAACAAGAAAGCACAATAAAGAATGAAGCAATTTTGAGAATTTAAAAATTGGAAGAAGAGAAAAAGAAAATGCAAAATTGTGAAAGTATTAATTCATTGTAAGCCTAGCTGAGACATAGACGAGCAAGCATGTTTGAGTGATAATTGAGTCAATTTCTATTGTAATTTTAGCAGGCATAGTTGAGTCATGCTGAGTTATGCTGAGTCATACGATCGTAATTAAGGTGGAGTGTTAGAAATTGTAATTACTCCCGCATTCCAGAGTTGGCTAAAACTAGAAAGTGAATTAACTAATTGTTGAGGGTTGAGTGTTGAGTCAAGTCGAGTGAAGTGACAGACGACTTTTAGTGTGTGGTTGCATGTGGTTGAATGCCAATATATTTTAGGCAAGTCGCTAGTTGGAAAAGGTTAAATACTCTTCACCAGGTTCATTGTAAGTATCAAGTTTTGTGTGATCAATAGAAGAGTCGCAACTCGTGTGTTTGTTTGTGTAGTTTATCTTTTTTCTCCTCTGCCTTTCCAACGTGATATGCATTCTCAATATTTCCCTATTAAATTTTATAAAATTATTTTTTTAATATTTAATGAAATTTAATTAGAACTAGAATTCTAATTTGGTAACTATGATTTAATATAAACACTCGAATATCATATCATGTTATTAAAAGCAGAAAATGTTCTCAGGAGAAAAAAAGCATGTCGTAGTCGAACCCGACTGCTTTCTTTCCCTGCAAATCATGGAAATTCCGGCAATATTTTAATAAAATCTCGCATGAATTTTTCTAAATCCAAGTTATAGCTGTCAAATTTCAATATCTTGGGTGTCCAAAAGGTTTTCGATGGTCATGAATCCATTTCCACCATCAAAAGCATGATTCAAACATTGCTACTGCAAGATTTTTGAATTTTTTTTGCCCAGATTCTGGCCACTTCTAGCCATCTTGGCATTTTCTCCACTCAACTTTTGGAATGAAATAGTTTATGGATACACGTTTTTTTGATTTATGCTATTACATTTTCTAATCACGTGTTGAGTATGGAGCATGATTGTTCAGAGGTCTTTGTTTCAACTGGATGTATACCTGAAGAAGTTTGTACACCCCTCCACGTAGGGGGGTGCGGGGGGGACTTGTCCCCCCCGCGGGGGTTTGGGGGTCCGATCCCCCCCAGCTAGGGGGGTCCGGGAGCCAGCGGCCCCCAAGCAGGGGTTTCGGGGGCAACGCCCCCAAAGCTAAAAATAGATGTAAAATTGCCTTGTAAAAGTATAGTAATTTCTAGTAAATCTAGGCCGTTCATTATGCGAATGATCTGATAGTAGAACTTATGTTTAGTTTAGGGTTTTTTGCCCTAGAAGGCAAACCCTCTCTTTGTATGAGGGTATTGTATTTGACGCTGTGTAATAGATGTGTATTTTCCGAGCGAGAAGCAGAGAGGTGAGACTGTGAGAGAAAACAGAGGATATTATAGTGGATCTGTTGTAGGTTGTGTCTCTTTATTTTGCTGGATAATAGAAAGGAAGGACTGGCTGTTTGGGGTGGACGTAGCCCAAACTGGGTGAACCACATATATCTGTGTCTCTCTTGTTTTATGCGTTTTCTGTGTTTATATTTCTGCAATATTTTATGTGTTCCATTTCTTCATAATATATAATTTTCTAACAACTGGTATCAGAGCCGAAGGTCTATTTGGCTGATAAACTCGCAAGAAAGAAGGGTTCCTCGTTCGAGTGGGAGCAATGGCGGAAGATGGTAAGTTTAGGGTCAAGAAATTTAATGGCCAAAACTTCTCGTTGTGGAAGATGCAGATGGAAGATTATCTATATCAGAAATATCTATACCTACCATTGGGCGGAAAAACAAAGATGCCGACATGTATGACAGATGAAGAATGGAACCTTCTCGATAGAAAGGCACTTGAAACAGTACAGTTGTGCCTCACAGCATCGGTCGCCTTCAACATTTCGAAGGAAACAACGACATAGGGTTTGATTAAGGCGTTGGAGAAACTATATGAAAAACCCTCGGCCTCAAACAAGGTATTTCTTATGAAACTGTTATTTAATATGAAGATGTCCAAAGGTGGATCTATTGCAGACCATTTAAATGATTTTAATACTGTTACAAGTCAGTTATGTTCTATAGGGGCAAAATTTGATGATGAAGTTAGAGTTTTGTTATTCTTGTGCTCATTACCAGAACGTTGGAATGGTTTAGTAATGGCCATTAGTAACTCTATTTTTGGATCTAGTAATTTAAAATTTGATGATGTTGTCGGTGCTATCCTTAGCGAGGAAATGCGACGGAAAAGCTCCGGTGAGACATCAGGTAATACTTTGAGTGCATAGTCTAGGGGAAGAAAAATGGAAAGAGGAAAGAGCTCAGGATATCGCAGTAAATCAAGGAAAGGCAGATCCAAGTCCAGATCAGGGATAGTGTGATGGAAATGTGGAAAGAAAGGACACCTAAAGAAAGACTGTAGATCTCGTAAGGGAAAAGAAGGAGATTCACAGCAAGAAAAAAATCATGAAGCAAATGTGACAGGTGAGGTGTTACAAGATGCTTTGATTTTTTCTTTCAAAAATATTATTGATTCCTGGGTGGTAGATTCAGGGGGCTCATTCCATGCCACACTTGATAAGAAATACTTTCATGACTATGTTCAAGGAGATTTTAGACAAGTTCGTTTGGGTGATGATAAACCCTGTAAAATTGTTGGAATGGGTAAGGTTCTTGTAAAACAGCAGAATGGAAACCAGTGGCTACTAAAGGAGGTAAGGAATGTTCTAGATCTAAAGAAAAATCTGATTTCAACAGGGCAGTTAGGCTAGGAAGGTTGTGTGACAACTTTCACAGATAAAGCTTGCAAGGTCACCAAAGGAGCCCTGGTAATAGCAAAAGGCAAAAATGTTGGTACATTGTATTTATGCAATGGTATTTCTAACTCTGTTAATGCTTTAACTTCCAAAGGAGCAGATGCAGCATTATGGCATCATAGGCTTGGACACATGAGTGAAAAAGGGATGAAGATTCTTCACTCAAGGAATTTTTTGCCGGGTTTGAAGAATGTTGATTTGGACTTCTGTGAGAATTGCATTTATGGAAAATAGAAGAGAGTCAGATTTCTCAAAGTTGGGAAAGAAAAGAAGAGCGAAAAATTAGAGCTTTTGCATGCAGATGTATGGGGACCTGATCAGGTATCATCTCTCAGTGGCTCTCGTTATTATGTTACTTTTATTGATGATGCAATTAGAAAAGATTGGATTTATTGTATTAAGAATAAATCTGATGTATTTGATACTTTCAAGATATGGAAAGATTTGGTTGAGATTGAGACATGAAAGAAATTGAAGTTTCTTAGATCAGACAAAGGAGGTGAATATTGTAACAAAGAGTTTGGTAGGTACTGTATAGAGCATGGAATTCACAGAGAGAAGACTATTCCAAGAACACCACAAGAAAATGGTGTGTCAAAAAGGATGAACAGAACAATCATGGAGCGTGCAAGGTGCATGAGATTGCATGCAGGATTGCCTTTACAGTTTTGGGCAGATGCTGTAGATACTGCTGTTTATCTAATAAACAGAGGGCCTTCAAGTTCCTTGGATGGTGGTATTTTAGAGGAAGCATGGACATGTAAAAAGGTAAACTACTCATTTTTAAAGCCTTTTGGTTATGAGGCCTTTGTCCATATTGATAAAGAAAATAGAACAAAGCTTGAGGCAAAGTCAAAGAAATGTACCTTTATTGGATATGGTGTTAATGACTTTGGTTATTGCTTATATGATTACGAAAATCACAAAATCATTAGGAGCAGAGATGTAATATTCAATGAAAAGGTCTTGCATAAGAATCAGTTGCAGGAAAATAAACAGGAAAAAGAGAACAAGGAATACGTAGTTCTTGATGAAATCACTGAAAAAGTAAAGGTGCCTGAAAATAATAATAATCAACAACCACAACAACAACAACCACCACAACAGCAACAGGCACCCCAAACGCCTGAAAGTGGTGTTAGAAGATCTACCAGGATAAGTAGACCCCTTGAACGATACTCTCATTCATTATATTATTTATTGTTGACTGATTCTAGTGAACCCGAACGTTACGAAGAAGCAATGCAGGTTGAAAGTAGGAAGAAGTAGGAGGTAGCCATGGAAGAAGAGATGGACTCCTTAATGCATAACCAGACTTGAGACTTAGTCAGGTTGCCTGCAGGAAAAACTGCATTGAAGAATAAATGGGTTTACAGGTTGAAGGAAGAAGATGGAAGAAAACAGAGGTACAAAGCTACACTTGTTGTGAAGGGGTTTGCACAGAAGAAAGATATTGATTTTGATGAAATATTTTCTCTTGTTGTTAAAATGACTTCAATCAGAACTATTTTAAGTCTAGTAGCAGTTGAAGATTTGCATCTTGAGCAGTTAGATGTAAAGACAACCTTTCTCCATGGGGAGTTGGAGGAAGAGATATATATGCAGCAACCACAAGGATATGAAGTAAAAGGGAAGGAGAAACTAGTGTGCAGGTTGAAGAAGAACTTGTATGTCTTAAAACAGGCTTCAAGGCAGTGGTATCTAAAATTTGACAAGTTTATGTTTGAACAAGGTTATACTAGATGTCACTTTGATCATTGTGTTTATCTAAAAAAAGCAAAATGATGGCAGCTATATTATATTGTTATTGTATGTAGATGACATGCTTGTTGTAGGGTCTAACATGCAGGGAATACATGTGCTCAAAAGAAAATTGGCAAATTCATTTGCAATGAAGGATTTGGGAGCTGCAAAACAAATCCTTGGTATGAGAATCACTAGAGACAGGAAAAATCGCAAATTGACATTGTCTCAGAAGGAATACATACAAAAGGTGTTGAAGAGATTTAATGTGCACAATGCAAAACTAGTTAGTACACCTTTTGCTAGCCATTTAAAACTTAGTAAGGAAATGTTCCCAAAGACCCAAGAAGAAATGGATTATATGTCTAAAGTTCCATATGCATCAGCAGTTGGAAGCTTAATGTATGCAAT